>JACGDI010005604.1:10290-136949 GCA_014898725.1 Jacaranda copaia
AACCATATTTTCACACCTATCGCTACCAGAATTAGTATTAACAGACATGGTTCTACAAAATAATGGCGAAAAGTAACACAGATGTAACAGACACACTTATAGTGTTAGTTTTGAAGCAGGAGGTATGAAGCGAGAAGTTCTTCAACAGTGGAGACTAGCTGATACTCAGGTTGCAAAAGTGTGAATGAAGGGGTTTATCCCCCTGTTTATAAGCAAACATGCATGAAAATCCGTATAACTTCCATAATGACAGCCTGTTTCAGTACACTTCGTATCTTGTTCCTGCACGCTTCGTATCCCGTGCAGTGACAACCACATTAAATGAAAAGTAACCACCTCAGAATCCTAGTCGATAATTCAAAAACCTTGATCGAATTTACTACCTGGCATGTTTGAATGTAAACTCCCTGCTCCTTCTCATCGATGGGCTCGATCAAGATCGGGAGTTGGGGGGACTCATGATATGGGATAACCTAATAGGCCCAACAGACCCAATTCCAAATAATAAAGCCCACGAGGCCTAAATAATAAGTGCCTGGTTGACCTGTATCGACTCCACGTGGCAGCATCCGCAGTCGACCCGTATCGACTTCAGGATTAAGCCACACGTGTGAGCTCTTATCTCTGGTCGACACAAATCGACCACCGAATCATCCTCTATTAGCTTATCTGGTAGGTCAAATATTTTCATGTCGATGACATGTGGCAGCCGGTGTAACTGCTGCTAACAACTCTGACAACCCTACTAACAAATTTGACAGACACATGCCTCTTTTGGCATGGTTATCCGGGAAAACTGGAGATTTAGCCACCTGGCACTGTATCAGATTCTGAACATGAAATGACTTTCAACCCCCTGGCAAGGGGAAAGGACTACCACACCTGATAAGGGTATTTGGGTAAAGTCATGCCCATATAAAACTATAAACACAGCAGGCCCAACCGCACTCAAGGTAATTCCATTTTACACTATTCACTGCATACTCTCCATATATTCTGCTCCACCTAAACTAACTTGAGCATCGGAGTGCCTTAGCCGGGGGCATCTCGGCTAGTTCACGTGTGTTCGTGGTTGCAGATCTCAAGCCCAAAAATACTCAAATCCATCGAAGTACTTGACCTTCCAGCTCGTAGTAGCATCAGATACTATATACATTTGCAATTGTATTACATTTGAACCAACTTGTAACATATGCATCTTTATCATTACCTATATATAAATAAATTACCAAAATACACCATAAATTATAAACACCATCTATTTTGGTCATTTAAATACACAAATAATAAATATTATCTAGCAAGAATGGTTCAAATACTGGAACATTCAGTTCAATATCCATATACAAAAAGTAAATTCGTCCAAATAATAGCTATCTAAACGTTATCATTTAACCTTGAAATATATTAAAGCATGCTCATCACTTATAATTTTTGCAACAATATATGATCGATATGCGCCAATAGAACGTTTATTTGCATAGTTTGAAAAATCATTGATGTTTTTTATGAAACATTCTACCCATACCCAAAGAAATATCTAAACTCCACAGTTTAGGCCCCTATTTTGTTGGCAACTAAAACATATTTGCACTTAATTTTGCACCACAATATACCCCAATGAATGTTGGGGGTATCCAGCCAAAAACTTACTCTACAAAAGTGTTTGTTATTTTTTATTCAAATAATTGAATGAATATATCATGCATATAAGCAACAAAAGTACTAGCCATTATTTCTATAGACAAGAGACATACATAACTACATAAATACTAAATTGGAGGTTTTTGTACTACAATTCACAATTCAAATACTGAAAGTTTGAATTTTCACACCAAAAAACTTGCACAAATTACCGAATTGGAGATTTTGTGTACTTCAATTCACAATTTCAATATTGAAAGTTTGAATTTTTTTTGTACCAAAAGAAACTTGCATAGAATATTGAATTGGAGGTTTTGTGTACTACAACTCACAATTCAAATATTGAAAGTTTAAATTTTGCTACCAAAAAGACTTACGCAAAATACTGAATTGAAAATTTTGTATTTTGCAACTCATGATTTAAATACTCAAAGTTTGAGTTTTTCTACCATATTATTTGAAAATAATATTAATCATGTTAATGGTGAGTTTGCAGGAATGAATGCCCGATAAATGCTTACATATGATTTATATACTTTGGATACACCATAACTCAGATAATATTCTTAAAATTTAGTTACAAACAACTAATATACACTATACCTTATATGAATTATATAATTATTAAATTCAAATAGTTGATAATTGAATTATACAATTAAAACAACAAATGAAGTATAAATTGACAATATTCAAGTACAAAAAAACTTACATTAGAGGTTTTTCTAAAAGAAGAGATTGATTGTGTGTGAATTAAGTATATCAAAATCAAGCATACAATAATTAAAACAAGATAAAACAAGAAGCAACAAAGAAATTTATGAAAATTCTTTTAGGATTTCAATACAAAATAATAGAAGAGAAAATTACAAAACTTACCTCATAGACTATGTAATTGAGGAGCAAAAATATAGACCCTTCTAGCTTGAGCAACGCAACGAATGGTGAAAAATTAGTTCAAAAATAAGAAAGGGAAGAGAGAAGAAGGCTAGTTGTTGTAGCACTAGTGGGAAGAAGGCGAAGACAGTGTCATCTAATAGAGTGAGAATCAGTCTTGAAGATGAAGAGAAGAGGAAGAAAAAACCTGAACAGAGGGTAGGGTAGTTATTTTGAAGAAATGTGTTTGTGAGTGATTGAGTGGAGTGTCTTTTGGTATTTTCAATTTAAGTTGGGTTGCTTTTGTCTTTTTAACTCAAATGGGAAATGAACTCAAAAAAACGAAAAAAAACTTTGACTGTGAGTGGAGACAAACAAAATTCAAATGGAGCCTGATGCCCAAATTGAAAGTAGCTTTGGCTACTTTTCCCCTATTAATCGTATTTAAAATTATAAACTTTTAAAAACTTAACAAGAAAAAGTAAAAAAATTAGAGCAGAATATTTTAGTTCAGTAAATTTTTTAGAAATACATTTTTTAATATAATAAATACGCAAAGTCAATTTTTTAAAATATATCATTAAGTATGTTCTGATAATAATGTGGAGGTCACGCTTATATTTTCACAAGACTTGAATTTTTAAAATTGTTAATTATTCATCAGTAGAAAGAATGTATAATCTTTTACTATTTTATTTGCAAACAACTTATATTGAGTTATATTTGATCATCAATTCAGCATATGCTTTGTAACATATCGTACTTTAAACACTAAAATATTTCTTAATACTTCATATAAATTTATTTATTTATATTTATGCATTCTTTTTTTCTCTTTCAAATAAATGATTATAAACCAATAAATATATTCTCAATATTCAACTGAGTCAGATGAGAACTAGCATAAACTATGCACGATATATTTACTTAGTTAGATTCAATAAAAAATATAAATATAATTAATTTGTTATCCTTTAACAAATAAAATATTAAATTTTCATATTCAATTAATAAAATGCCCTCTTTTTCTAAAAAAATTATTTTAAATGGTTAAAAAGTAATACCAAATAAAAAAGAAATAACATGGGACATCATTATTAAGAAATTTTTGATGTAACATATTTCAATATTTCATTAATTTATTTCAATTATGACATAGGCATGTAATTAATGAAACTTCTTAGTAAAACATAGGCAACAATTGAACTATATTAATTATTATAATCAAGAAGAAAATTAAAAGTTCAAGTTGTGAGTCCATGCTCAGGAACGAGATAGAATTATTTTTGTAAAATATAAATAGTAATTCAATGCCATATAATTTTTAAAACATCGCATTTTCATTAGAATACACTGGACTAATTGAGGTTTATTAGATAATGATGCAGGTTTCTGCCCAACTATTTTTATTGTTCTTTTGTTATAAATGTCTTAGCCAAAATTTTGAAACAAAGAATTTAAAATATTCATGTATGTTCAATACGATCATAATTTTGAGATTAGCAATGTTTTACTTCATTCAATTTACAAACATTAAAATTTGCCAAATAATGATTTTTTTAAATGAAAAAATAGTTTCAAATGTGTCAATAATTTTTTTTTCTTTCCAAAGCTTAGGGTTGTAAATAAATATTCAAAAATTCATTTACTTTTCGTATATGAATTCGTTCATAGAGCATATTATCCCTATCCATTTAAACTGGATGTTTTCTGTATTCGATTAATAGATATTTGATTGTAAACAAATATGAATATGGCAATTGCATGTTCGATCCATTTAATATCCTCTTCGAATATATATATATATATATATATGTTGTATATATCTATTTATATATTTGATTATCTGTAATTTAATTAATTCTATTATCTATATTCAATAAATAATATTTAAAAAAAAATATCATATATGATATATTATTATACATAATAAATTATTTTTATTTTTTTAACATGAAATCTTATAATCTATATATAAATGAATATAAGTGATGGTGTTTAGATCTAGATGTAAATGAATTGGGCTCTGATCCGTTATAGTCAACTAGAAAGTGAGCTAAAGGAGATTGATAGAATGCGAGTGGGTTGAGTCCTGCAACCAATCAACACATGTTAGATTAGCTGAGGAGGCCCTTTGCTAAGCTACTCCAATGCTCAAGTCAGTATAATTTGACCAAAATTTAGAGTGACAGAGTGGGGGCCAAAGTTATAGTGAACATACATCTATGAGGGGTTGCAATAGGGTATTTATAGTCTCTTGTGAAAGGTTAAAATATCTATTATGCCCCTAACGACATATTGAGGGCTTTGTCTTTGTCTGAGGAACTTTAGGTCTTTCCCTACCTGAAAACCTTCTCTAGGTGATGCGTCTCCCTTCCTTTTGGGGTATAGAGGAGATTTCTGCATTCAATGTAGAGGTATGTTGGCGGTACAGTGGATGCATGCTTCGTAAATATGGAGACATGCCGCCTATCAGCATGTTAAATGCGATAGAGTGGAGGTTGAGTTACATTTAATGCGACAGTGACCAGTGGCTGGAGAACACTTCATGTTTCTCCAATCAATCTCCTTTGGTCGAGATGTTTCTTTAGCTGTGAGTCTTTTAGCCATGCTCTAGTTGAATATGGGCCTCATGGTCCTTCAACTTGAGGGCCTACTAATTATTATTGGGCCTATTGCCCTAGTCGATTATTATTGGATATGTTGCCCTATTCGATTATTATTGGGTCTATTAGGCTCAATTTACTTTCCCATATCAATAAGTATAAATTAGTAATTAAAGAATTAATAAGAAAAAATTAGTAGTCAAGCATTATGAAGAATCAATAGATAGTAGTAATGATAATTAAACACTACTAAATTAAGGAAAAATTTAAAAAATCAATATACGAATGATAAAATTAATCAATATAAAATTATTGTTGCTTGACTTTATAATTAATTTATATTGGTGTTATTTTATTAATATTAATTAATCATAAAGTCAATCATTAATTAGAAAAAATTAACTAAATCAAGAATACTTAATTTTTTAATTCTACAATAAAGTAGTAAAATGCTAAAATTATTAACTAGCTAAAGGGATATCAAGAGGGTGTTCAGCTAAACTTATTTAAAAGATTTTATAAGCTCTTGCATCTTATAAGATATTTTTCAAGCTTATAAAATGCTATATATTTTTTTAAAAATAAGTTTTTAAAGTGTTCAATAAAATAAGATCTTGGAGCTTATAAGGTGTTAATAATGACAATTTTTATAATTAATATGATTAAAATTTAAGGAAGCTTGTTAAGATCTTAAAAATAAATTAAAAACTCCTTATTTTCTTAAAAAAAGTTTATAAACTTCTAATATCTTATTAGGAGCTTGACAAACTCTTTTTTCAAAAAAATAAATAAATTATGAAATACATTTTGACATCTTATAAACTATTAAATATCTTGTAAGATGTTTTGAGAAGTTTATAAGCTCACCCGAACAACTTCTAAATATTTTAGAATATTTAACTATACTTTATACATATGATATAAGATGAATATATTATTTCATAATTTTATTTTGTAGACTTGTACTATTACTAATTTAGAAAACTAATAAAATTTATCTAAATATAAAACTTAAACTCTAAATCCTAAAATTCCACAACTCTATAAATTTTAAACCCAAAAATATTAATAATAGGAAGAACTAATGAAAATCAACACATATGCATTTGAAATATTTTTGTACATCTTATTTTGTTCATTAACCTATCAATAGATGATGGATATTGTTTTGCATTTAAGAAAATGATTTTTTTTTTTAACTTTCATAATTTGTGGAGCTTTTTGAAACTTATCATCTACAATTAGACGAAGTATTAGTTTAATTTAAGTGGTGTTTTGTTGAAATAAAATAGGATTAGCAAGTCATTATCAGAAGCTATCAATTATTATCTTTACCAAGCAATATTCTCAGTTTTCAACTTCGGATGAAATGTACAAATAAAATTCACAAATTTATATATATGAATGTTTATTTATTTATGCATGCTTGCATGCACACACATTTAAGATTCGGTAGACTTGTGCATACACATATAGCAATTAGCATATCAAAATTTGTAATGTATATAAAATGTATCCGTTGATTTGTGAGGATTAGGAATTTATAAAATAAAATAAACTAGTATCTTAAAATTGTTAATGCGATCCAAAAAGAATAGTTATTAGAGGTAATATTTTTTAGGTTTTTTAAAGTCAATTAAGTTATATCTCATTATCTTATTTAACTTGCTTAACACATTTTTTTAATCACATAACTGGATTGGTAAAATATATTTATAGTTTAATTACTCGTATGTTCAATATAATTTATAATAAATGTCCATTTGTATAGTAAATGACACAATTAATTTCGTCATGCATGTTAATTTAATTATATAGGATATCTACTAGCTTGTTCTCTTAATTCAGATATTAAACTATAATTTTTTGCCTAATTACATAATTAAAACAAAAATTATAATACGAACGTATATAATTGTTACAATATACTAACGAAAGCTATAAACAAAAAGAAGATACATGAATTTTCATATAACTTAAAGTAAAATTCAAGTACATGAAAAGTCCGACTTTAGATTTTAATAATTTATCTAATAATTGAAATAAAATCATTCCATATTATCTAATAAATTATTTGTTAAATTTATTTAGTTGTTAATAATTTATCTAATAATTAATGAGTATCTAAATTTAATAAAGAACTTATATTATATTTGAATACAAATTATATTGTAACTTATCTAAGCAAAGCTTGGATTTTCTGACATAAGGATGAGTGTGCTGGAAAAATGGTATTTGATCGTTGAGTGACCACACACTGGCCAAATAATTAAATAGATTCTAGTTATAATTAACAAAAGTGCTCGAAATTATCATAATTTATATCGTTGATAGATGTTAATAATATATCTAATTACTGAAAACTAATTTGAGATTGAATGAAAAATTAATGCACAAAAAAAATCAATTAAATTTGACTTATGTATTTAAAGTGGGAAAGATAAAAAGATGAAGAGTTCTTTAAATTTCAAATTAGAAATGGACTACAAGTTATACCTGTAGTGCCCCCTTTTGGGATAACACCTAAGTTGAGGCATTAAAATGTTTATTCCTTAAGCATGCACCAATATAATCACTAGGCCCATAAAATTTTCACAAATTTTCAACAATAATATCAACAGTATCATAATCTTACTGCATACTTTAACTCAAATGTGAAAGCTATATCAGAGTGCTAAATACCATAATAAAAAGTTCAACAACATTCAAAACCAAAATGTCATCTATAGTATCATGATTCATACATACAAACCACGAGTATATCAGTATTCATGATATATCACAATATCTCGAAACAAAACAACCCAAAACACAGTCATATATAGATATACATAATAGGCTCCAGTTCAAATCATCTCTACCAGATTTGTCAGTCCTCGTATTCCTCTATCTGACACTTGTCTGAATAAAGACAAGTAATTCACGAGGGTGAGTCATAAGGACTCAATGAGGATAATGTAAAGCATTACATGTCCAATTAGAAATTAAGGTTCACAGATGTCAATCAATAACAGTTTAGCATGAGAACAACAAGTCAATGCCAAAAGAAAGAAATAAAGAAAATCGAATTACTAGCAAATGCTAGGCCAGAAGCTGAGACCGTTGACTTAATGGCCTTTCATCTCAATCGATTTACACCGAGAGGTATCTACATCGACCGACTCAACCAATCTTGCTGCGAGGTTTAGGGGCATCTCAACCAATCATAGTCGGGAGGCATTGATGTCAACCAACTTAATTGTTTTACTACAGGAGATTTTTCTGTTGGTTTGTTGGCATGGAACATCAGTATGACCTAAATTGGGATACCACTCCAGTCTTATTGCTTTAAGAGCAGAATACAAGTACAAAGATAGCAATCCCAAACACATATGCAAGTCAATAAATCAAACATATCATGCATACAGGAACATCTTTATGCCTCAATAATTACACAATAACAATTCAATTTAGTACAGTAATAATCAGTTCGGTAGCTCGAGCATGGAAACTCGGCAATAACAGTGGCTCAAGCGTAACAACTTGGAAATAATAGTAGCTCAAGCATAACAGCTTGGCAAGGCACTTAGCTAATAGTTCTCCTGTACACATGCTTTGCAGTTTAATTAATCAATCAATCAAATGTCAATATGGCATAACATCGAGTTTCATAAAATGGTTTCAATAAAGCTAGAACATAACAACGACAATCAAAACCAATCAAGGAGTTTGATAAGCGAACAACAATATACGATATAGTCTAACCGATACAATAACATATAAGACACAGAATTGTTCATGGTACTAGAACAGAATAAACAGTCAATTAAAAATGGTTTCAGTTCACGATTTGAAAATGGTATGATTCACAAGTTCAATGATTAACAGTACTCAATGAATGATATTCAAGTTAACAGAACCTCACAGGGTTCAGAAGCAGCAATGAATGATAATCAAATTAGATATCAAGCAACGAAACCTCATAGGGTTTGAAAAGCAGCAATAAATGATAATCAGATTGGATGTCAAGCAACCAAACCTCACAGGGTTTGAAAAGCAGCAATAAACTATAATAAGATTACATGTCAAGAAACAAAACCTTATAGGGTTCGAAAAGCAACAATAAATGATAATCAGATCAAATGTCAAGCATTAGAACCTCACAGGGTTCGAAAAGTAGCAATAAACGATAATCAGATTGGATGTCAAGCAATAGAATCTCACAGGGTTTGAAAAGTAGCAAAAAACGACAATCAAATTAGATATCAAATAATATAACCTCATAGGATTCAGAATGCAGCAAAAAACAATAATCAGATCGAGTATCAATAATAGAACCTCACAGGGTTCAGCAGTTAATCGATAATAGTAACAATGGTAAGATCGATATCAAATCAACTAAACCACACGAGTTCAATCACAATAATATTACTTTACTCAAGAATTACCAAGTTGGTGGATCCTCACCTTAATCCCGTCAGTGACATAGTCAAACTCTACTAGTCCTCAGGGTCAAATCTTCCATCAGCTATTCAAAAAGAATAACCTTCATCAAAATTCATGTTTAACCCTAGCAATTACTAACACTTAGAATCAAACCAATAACAACCCCTAATGCTAAGCGATTATCCTATTGATACTCGATATTGATCATAGCAATCTAGTTACCAATAAAATCCAAACTTTAGTCAATTAAATCATGGTTACATAAAATTAAGTTTTTCTACACTTAATATACTATATAACCTATAGTTTACACGAAATAATACTATTTGAATTCACTAGGCTCGTTAAATCGATCAAAGTTGTTCTATTTTTATGTAGGGGTATCTTGACCTATTATTTCTATCATAATATATGAGAATACAAGATTTGGCGATGATCAGAATGTGTATATACACGCATGCAATCACATATATATATATATATCATTATTATATACCAATATCTCACAAATGAGTCAAAATTTCAACGATCTGTTTGTATGCATGCACTCTTGAGAATGAGAAAAAGATTCTGTCTCTTGGTTTCTGCTGCATCACCATCGGCGAAAAGTTCAACGCCACTGCTGTTCGACGTCTTTCACTGAGAGCTTTCCAATGGTACCCTTGGTTTTTTGTTTCTCCATTGAAAAATGGGTCAACCACCACCTTAAAGTGTCAAAACCACTTTAGTTTTGCCATCAATTTTTGCCCTTGCCGCTGTGTTTCACTACCATGCAAAGCTCCCACATGATTCTCCTCATCAAGTGCTACTTAAAGCACCATTCAGACTCGCCGATGGATGCTAGAAATGTCGAAATCCAGTTAGCCACTGTGAGTTTCCTCTTTTGATCTTCTCCGCCGTGTATCTTTGGTGATTCTTACTTGCGCCTGGTGGTGTTTTTGGAGAGTTGGAAGAAAGGTGTTCATGACTGGAGTGTTGGGTAGAGAGAAGGGTTGTCGTCGATGGAGTGTGTGTGGTGGTAGTGGTCATGGTGGTGGAGAGAAAAGGAGAAGGAAAAAGAAAAAGGTTGAAGAAGGAAGGAAATGAAGAAAACGATGCTGCCCAGTTATTTTATTAAATCAAAATTTTCTATTTTGCTATTTGGTCCTCGAAAAATTTGAGTTATGCAATTGAGCTCAAAAAGTTTTGGTGAAATTCAAATTAGCCATCAATTTCATGAGACCTCACATTGGGTCCCTAAATTTGATAAAATTAGAAATTAACCCCTCATAATTAAATAAATAGTGCAATTACATCTTTAAAATTACATTTTAACCCACAAAACTTTCAAAAATTATACAAAAATTAAATAAATTCTTAGAAAATAATATTTAGATAAAATATCAAAATAATTCATTTTTGGGGGTGTTACAATATCTTCTAATGAAGCTTTGAACAAAGAATTGAGTTTTGTGCCCTAAAGTGTTTAGGAGGGGGTGCGAAGGGGCTAGGTGTTGCAGCCACCTGCTCACCCGCCTATTTGGTTGGCTCTACTTAGCCCTAGCTATAAGCTTATTCAAAAATAATTATTTTTCTGGATAAAAGTTTAATTAAGAATTTATTGATTAATTATTTTTTTCTCTTTGTAGATTTTGACACATGGACTTACTAAGATTGTGAATGGGGCAGCCTATAGAAGTATCTAGAAAGGCTTTTTTAGTGGAATGGTACTACCTCGAAGGTTATGCTTTATTAGTAGCCGCCACTTCAAAGATGCATCTAGTCACCACTTACCATGTCAGAAGACATATTCACTTAGATACATCTATTCACTAATTATAAATAGGTCCCCACAATTGGTGATTTCATTCATCAAAAGTATACATAGTTTAGAGCATCCTAGCATTCTAATATTCTAGTTCAAAAGAGTTTTATACGTCCTTGGTTTGCTAGTTCAAAGATTTGAAGTGATTCTATCTTTTGAAGGTTAGTCATTGTATGTTGAAAGATGATTGCCATCAATCATGAGTACCAATGCAGGAAAAATTCATTTTAAGAGATATACAATAGGATTCTTGCCTTAACCATACAAAACTTTGATGGATCATAGTCCTTTACCATGAAAAGTTTAAGACTAATTTTGCTTCTTTGGTCAATTGTATCAACCACCCTAGTAACCATAGTGCCTACAGGCTACAGTCCCTATCCCTACACCACCAAGTGCCCTTGCAATGGTCCCTCTTCATGGTGAAATGCCAAAGAAGTTCTATGGAGTAGACTTCAAAAGATGGCAACAAAAGATATTGTCCTATCTAACGACCTTGAATTTGGCAATGTTCCTGATAGATGAGACTCCAACTCTATCTGAAGATGAAAATGATACCCAAAGAATAGAGGGATATGATTCTTGGAGCACAACAATGTCCTGTGGAGGAATTACATCCTAAATGATTTGGAGAACACTTTCTAATGCTCATTTGTTCGCAATGATAGGATTGGATGTGATTGATAAGTATATGATTCATTATCTAGAAAATATATCCTTATCATCTAATATTTTGTTTACTTGTTTGAATATCTTAATTTCAGTATAATTAGTTGTTTGGATACTTAAAATTATAACTTATGATAAATGTGAAATATCAAATCCATCCCTCATATTCTTTTAATAGTTCAAATATCTTCATTGGAAGGGTATAAATATATGTTGTTTATGTAGTAACTAAGTCTCTTTATTTTTTTTCTCAACCATTTATAATTTATTATTACTTACAAAAGAGTTGATTTTTATTTTGAAAAAATAATTAGCTTTCAAATTTTATTATAAAATCTTACAATTATTTCACAAATTAAACTATTTAGATATGATCTGCTTATGGATATTAGTTTGTAATTTTACAAAAAATATATCTATAATAAGTGTAGATCTATATTTAAAATAATATTGTTCATTTTTTAATTTATAGATAAAATTTAGCTATGAAATCTCATTATTATGAAGAAGAGTCTTTTTATTATTCTAGTTTTAATCTAATCAAAAACTCTTTTAATCAATTGTAAACAGGCCTTTCAGACACATAATCAAAAGACACATTTAGATTTTCTATTTTGGGAGATTAGAAATATCGTGAGAATTCGGGATTCGATGGAGGACAAAGTGGAGATCTAATTCACCTAGGAATAGACTTTCTTCCTCTCCCTTTGATTTTATTTTTAATTTTGGATTTGAAACGATGTTCTATTTATTCATGTTTTGTTTGACAATTCAATCACGAACTAATTTGTTATTCTATGAGTATGATGGATTCTTTTGAATAAATTGATGCATGATTTTCTTCCATGAAATTAGTAGCACATAAAGTTATTTCTTCTATTATGTGCTTTTTTTATTTGATTGTCTAATCAACAGTCAAGTGCATCTTTAAATCCTAGAGAAGTTTTGGAAAAGAAAATTTAGGGATTGATTGATAATAGAAGACCTTAGGATTAATTGTTCAAATTGATAAATTAATTAATTTGTGAGTAGGATAAGAATATACCTGCTTGCCCTAGGAAGTTAATTGAGTGGTACAACCTTATTCATAAGACTCGTAAATTGAATAAATTAGGGATTTGATTGCGGATAATTCGGAAAGAGCTTGTAATTGCATAAGACTTATGACTAATAACTTGTTATTAATTTCATAGGGAGAAAATTGTGTAATCAACTTATTCGATTAATGAAATCATAATTTTGGGCTTCTATATCCTAGTAGAAACCTTAATCAGTACACTTTTTTCTTACTTTCATTACTTTAGTTTTAATTCCTATAGAATTGATTTTTATTTGAATAAAACAAGTGTATGATAAATTAGTAATTAGTAGCAAATAATTTAGTTTCCCATTTGATTGACACTTTTTCATCACTTTTTTGATGATATCTTTTCTTGCAATGAAATAGAAGGTATAAATTCTCATAAACAAATACGTAAATCTACAAGTGGTTATCCTCAAGCTCATGAAGAACCCGACATACCAAGAGGGTTAGAACAATGAAAATTAGTCCTGACTTTATGACATATATATTGGATGTGAATCAAGGATAATAAGTGAAGTATTGTCCAATCTAAAAGATTGGCTTTAGAAAGAAGCTATCAATAGGGAAATAGATTCTATTATGTAGAATCACACTCGAGACTTAGTTGATCTTGCCCCTAAAGTAAACCTCTAGGCTGTAAGTGGATTCTTAAAAAATTATAAAGCTGATGGAAATATTCATAAGTACAATGCTAGATTGGTAGTTGAAGGGTTCAAGCAAAGGGAAGGCCTTGATTTCTTAGATATATATTCACTAGTAATGAGAATCACATCTATGTTATAGTACTCAGAACTATTACAACCATGCACAACTTAGAAATGCATCAAATAGATATGAAAATAGTATTTCTCAACAATGAATTAGAAGAAGAAATGTACATGGAACAACCTAAAGGATTTGTTATTCTGGGACAAGAGAAAAAAGATATGTGGACTCGTTCAGTCACTATATGGATTTAAGCTTTGAAGCAATGGCACAAAGATTTTTACAAAACCACATTGTCAAATGGCGTCAAGATTAATGAATGTGACAAGTGTATATATATGAAACGCACTGCAAATAAATTTGTTATAGTTTGTCTATATTTGGACGATATGTGAATAGTGGGAAGTAACCATGAAATCATCATGACTACTGAAAAAACTCAAACAAAGTATTTTGATATGAAAGATATGACATGATGGATGTCATTTTAGGAATAAAAAGTCTCAAGAAATTCAAAGGAATTTGTAACACCCCTAAAATTTTAATTGGTAAAAAATTTAAATATTACTACTACTACTACTACTACTACTACTACTACTGCTACTGCTACTACTACTATTATAAAAGTCTTTGGGGTCAAAATAAAAATAGGAAAAGACTTAATAGTAGGACATTTGAAAGTTTTGGGGGTTTAATTGTAATTATTCTTTGTTGAATAGGTCAATGCAGGGCACTCATCAATCAGGGAACTTAATTGAAAGCTAAAAGAAACTTTGGGTATCAAATTGTGATTTTCAAAAATTTCTCTTTATATATGAATCCCTTTATTTTTCTTCCAAATTTTTGCATGCACAACCTGCCATCATCTCTAATGAATCCACTCTAGTGATGGAAAAAAACCCATAACTAAACCTGCCATTCTCTTTTTCTTTTCACCATGAACACTCACATACCAAGAACACCCAAAATCAGCCATCGAGGTACTAGAAATTTGCAACCCAAATAGAGCTTATGGTGGCAAGTGGTGAGTGGTGAACATAGTAGTCTGGCAATGGAAGCTTGAATTGGGATGGCGAGTTTTGTAGAGTTTAGCTCAGAGAACAAGATGGTATCTTTGATTTTTGGTTTCGACCATCGGTAGCAGTGAAATTAGGTTGAATTCACTACGGTGGAGGTGGTGGCATTGTATGATTGGAGCTTCAATTGATGGTTAATTCTTTGGTGGATTTGTAAATTAATTTAGGTATTTGATTGTGCATGTTGAGACGTATCAGTCAATAGTGGTGGTTAGTTACGCTAGCAATGGCGCACAACAGCCCTGAGATTGAATTCTTATCTTGTCATAGTGGTCACATGTGTGGTATTGGTTTATATTGATTACGTCCTAAAACGAAAATTTTTAGTAAAACTTGTTGGAATTAGGGTTATTACCAATTAAATTGTATTGTTCTAATTGATTTATTAATTCTTGTATTGTTAATGATATGGAAGAACATAATTGGGACAGAGAAATGAATGCATGGATACATATATAATGCTTAGTGGACTCGAATTTGTAATATAATATATAATTCTTGATTAATTAAGATAAATTAGGTAATTAAAACCTTAATTTTATGTGTATGCGACTTCATTGTTCAAGATTGGATGATCAATAGTTAGATTTGATCATTGTAATTTTATAATCGATATTGTGTAACATTGCAAGGACCAAAAATTACAAGAATCTGAATTGATTTATTGATCGAAACAAATATGACCCTTGTAAGTGTTGTAGCGCTAATGGTGTAATTAACATGTTACCTTATGATATTTTTAGAACCAAGCCCTAAAATATTGTATTAATTGTAAAACAATCAATATTAGAATGTAAATAGCTTAATTGTTGTTTAGAAGGTCAAAGTAAGTATTTTGATGTTAGCACATTTTTTTGAATGGGTAAAGAGAAGCCAAGATTTGTAGGACAGTTGAGCAGGGGTAGCATTTACTGTGTAATTTAATCATATCTTTCTTCTAGGAAGTGAATGTTCCTCGATTGCTTGAGTTCTTTATGCTTATCTGTTGAAATTGACTATACTCATTCTAGTACCTAGCACTCCTATTGTGTGACTTGTTATTTATCCCATATAACCTATAGCCTTGCCAGCCTCCCTTTATCATGTTGATTTTAGGTCTTTCTGACCAAATCTCATTTTGCACTCCTATTTAAATCATTCTGTGTACTATTTATATGGCCTTACCAAATAATGTTTTACCGACTGCACCATTGAACTATTGTATGGATATATTTTGATCAGTTATTGAAAATGCATTGTTTGTTGGCATTATGTTGAGTCGCCTTGAGGAAGCTCTTAAGGGTTATCGCCTAATGGGAGATCTGAAAAGATGATTAGATGGTATGAAGTGACAATGGCTGGTCTTCTGGCTAGTACCCACCTAAGATCTTGATTTGTAAATAATTGGAGGTAGTTGTCTAGTAAGTGGTGGGGCCTGGCATGTGGATTGGCCATGCCATACCGAGCTAAGTGCTTGGGCATTGAGCTATGTGCTTAGGTAGTAGAGTAATAAGAAAAATTTGTTATGATTATTGTACTCCATGTATTGTTTGTTACCATTTATGTTCTATTCTAGGAGCAACAAAGACAAAATTGCCAATAGCTTGTTAAATTATAATCGTTTATGTTATGTTATGTCACTATTTCACTTTGAAGGAAATTCTTGCTTGGTAATGAATCTGTTTATCAATTGTTGTGCCTACAATAGTTTCTTTTGTTCAATTATCATATCCCCCCTTCTCTCACTAAGTCTTTAGGACTTATCCCCCTTTTCTATCTCTTATTCTTTTCCCAAATAGGACTAGTTGAAGATTGAGGGCTTGAGGCTTGTTTGAGGAAAAACTATCTTGTAATAGATTAGGTATTATGTAGACTACACCTAATGTGATGTTTAGACTAGAGAACGTTGTGTAATGTTTAAGGTTTAACCTTTAGACTTTTGGTATGTGTATGTTGCTCTATGTGAAGTGATCATCTAGGTTTAGTGTTAAGTTGCTATCATTTGAGACTTGTTAAATTTTGTTTTTTTGGTTATCTTTTGAATTATGATTTAAGTTTGAACTTATGGCACCTTAGCTTAGGGATAACTCTAGGTAGGGCGCCACAAAGGTGGTATCAAAGCCTAAGTTTGACTATAACCTAGGTAAATGAGTATTATTAGGACTTGTGGCTAGACTGTGGGACAGAAGGAAAGTTTAAGTATGAACTATTGGGTATAGTGTTCAATATTAGAAGGTAAGAAATTATACTTAGGATGGCTGACTAGTCTATAATCTTCACTTCCAAAAATTGAGCATTAGATTTAGATTGAGAGTTAAACTTTAGGTATCTTATGTATGATTGGAAACTTTTATGTGACTAAGTAAATTAGAAATGAACTTGACTAGTATAGATTTAATGAAATAAATTTATATATTGCCAAATGACGAGAGAACATAAGGAAGGACAGGAATCTATGAAAGATGAAGACAAGGAATTTTTAGAAAAAAGAATTGGAGTTTTAGAACTGAAAAAGGAAAGATTATTGGAACAATGTCAACACCATGAGGAGTGACTTTACGACATGTGTGAGGTATTGAGGAAAAGAAAAGCAGAGACATATCACTTAAAAACTATGGTACAAGTTAGAAAACTCTAGTGAGACTTATAAACAAAATGGAGTGGGAGAGTAAAAAAGTAAAAATAGTTGAAGGACAGATTGAGAAGCTTCACATGGTATGAGCCTAAATGGAGGAAACCTTTAGGACATGGGAGTTAAACCATCAAAAGATTGTTAATACGACACATATGATTATGGATGAAGTTAGAATGATGTTAGCACATTATGGGAGCACTATAGATCTGATTATTGGAGTTGGGGTATTATTTAAAGCCGGACCAAAGTTCATCCCTTTCTAGAGTTGGGACATAAACTGGGTATCCGTATTGAAGAAGTACCTAATGGGAACCCAAGGAGCCATTAGTAGAGGATTCTGATGAAGATTTAGCTTAAAAGCCTCCAGCTGAGGTACCATTGGAAATTAATACGGAAAATGAGTTTTAGGAGTTTGAAGAAGACAACGATGTTATGGACATAGAGCTAAATGAGGAATAGCTGGAGGATGAGGATGAAAATATTAAGTCTAACATTACTGATGTGAAGGACTAGAGTTAAAGATTCATGTACATGTAAATATGTTGTAAATATGTTTGTATATTTTAGTATTAGTTTTTAGCCACTAAATTAAAATGTAATAGGTTAAGGATAGCTAGACTATTAGGATAATGCCTAACTTAAGCCTCATCATTTTGTCCATGACTAGGCAAATAGTTAGCTTAGCTAAATTTTGGAATTTTGACTTTGTATATACCGTTGTAAACAATTGCTAATGCTAACTCAGAATGATAATAAAAGCTCTTATATTGATCTTTGATGACTAGAATTTTATCATAATGGATTCTACCTAAATTTGTTAACCAATTTATATACAGGTTTGAGGAATTTGAGAGAATTGATGATAACTTTAGATAGTATTGTATAACTTGATAATTTGTAGGTTATGGAATATCTTGGATCAAACAAACTTATAGAAAATAATGGCATCTCGAAAAGTTCTCATATACTTGCTCAGCTTGAGTAGGATAATAAAGGAAACTGTTGGGCAGATAGGCTAATGTACAAAATGTTCCTAAGTAGGGAGCACTCGCATTATAACAACCATTGATGAAAGAAGAAGTCTCGCAAGTTCCTCAGCATGATCAACAAGCCACTGGTCAACTAAGGATCCTATGTACTAAATGTTGCATAGATTTATACAATTCTGCCAGTAACAGGGTTAGGGTGATGGAGTAGGAAATGTTGAAGAGCTAGCTAAAGATTAGGTGTTGGAGAGATTTGTTCACTTTTAGCCTCCAAAATTCTTAGGGAGACTAGATGATAGAAATGCCAAATAGTGGATTGAGAATTTAGAGAATATATTTGAAACCTTGCATTACTGAAGTGAACAGAACGTTCAGTATGCTACATTTCTATTGAAAGGTTTTACACACAGTTGCTAGAAAATAATAGACGATAAATATGCTGCAAAAGAGATTCAACAAACTTGGGAGAACTTTACCAAGACGTCTATGGATAAATATATACCATTGGTGGCCAAGCATGCAAGGGAGAAAGAATTCATGGATTTAATATAAGGAACGTTCTTTGTCAGTCAGTATGAGGCCACTTTCAGCCAACTAATCCAGCATGTATTGCATATACTTGTAGATGAGGACTAATGGACTCACAAATTTATGGAAAGATTACAGTCAAAACTCAGATGGGCCCTTGCCACATGTGATCTACCAAGTTTTAATAGGGCCTTGAGTAAAGTACTGCAAGTGGAGTTAAAACTACAAAAAGTTCAAAAAATCGAAGAAAAGGGCAGTAAAGTAACCTAGGAAGAAGCAATCAAAATTACAGATTGGGAGTACAAATCAATGAACACACTAGACTAGCAGGGTTGTAGATTTAGGTCGAGAGATGACATCAAAGAGAAGTGGGTTATGTAGAGGATTTGGCCATGAGGAATCCGAGTGTTGGAAAAAGCAGGGCAAATGTATGGGATGTGGAAACAACTAGTATTTTGTCAAGGATTGCCCTAATAAAAGGAACTGGTACCTATAGGAAAAAGAAATAGATGGCAAGAATCGGTGGGAAATTAAAGGTTCAAGCTGGTGTATATGCTTCAACTAGAGAAGAAGCACCAGGTCCTACTAAAGTAGTTGAAAGTGTGATATCTATTTTTGGAATTAATGGTAATGCCTCATATGATCATAAAGTTACTTATTCCTTTATATCTACATCTTTCTCTCAAAGGTTGAATATGCAACCCATAACTATGTTTATCAAATAGAGATACGACACCTTTAGGAATAAGGTTAATAGTAGACACCATGTATCAGGCTTGCCTATTTAGGATGGGGATAGTGAATACTCAGTTGATCTTGTAGAAATGCCCATTCAAGAATATAATTTGATACTTGGAATAGATTGGTTGTATCAATATTTGGCACAAGTAAATTATTACACTAAGTGCATTACTCTCGAAGATAAGGTACCATCATTCTGTAGAGACTACTTTCTCGATACTAATTATATCTGCGATAGAGGCTAGAAAAATTTTGAAGAAAGATTGACAAGGATTCTTAGCGTACCTTATTAATAAACTTAGAGACACAGCCATAATAGAAAAAATGAAAACAGTGGTTAATTATCCAAAAGTATTTATGGAAGAGTTAAACTTATTACCACCTGATAGAGGGATAGAGTTTGTTATTCCTACTTTCCTAATGCCACACCTTTCTCAAAAACTGGTGTTTGTAAAGCTTAAGGAGCTAAAGAATCAACTTTAGGAATTGTTGGAAAAGGAATTCATTGGTCCTAGCACTTTTCCATGGGGAGCTCCAATGTTGTTTCTTAAGAAGAAATATGGATCCCTAAGGATATGCATTGATTATAAGAAGTTGAACAAAGTCACTATCAAGAACAAATACCCCTTACCGTATGTAGAAGAATTGTTTGGCCTTTTATAGAGATCTACAGTCTTCTTAAAGCTAGATTTGACACAGGGGTATTATCAGCTAAAAATTAGGAAAGAAGATATCCCAAAAATTGCATTTAATTCTTGATGTAGTCATTTTGGGTTTCTAGTGATGCTATTTGGTTTGACCAATGCTTTAGTAGCATTTGTGGATTTGATGTACTGGATTTTTTGACCATATTTAAACCAATTTGTGGTCATATTCATTGAAGACATTTTTGTATATTTGAAAACTACAAAAGAACATGCAAAACACTTTCGCATGGTTTTGAGATCTTTGAAGGACCACAAGTATGCAAAGTTTAGTAAGTTTGAATTTTAAATAGAAAAAGTAACATTTTTGGGACACATCATATCCCGAGATGGGAAAGAGGTTGATTCTTCTAAGATAAAGCAAAAAGTCAACCAGAAAAGACTAAAAAATATAACAGAAGTCCATAGCTGTTTGGGACTTACTGACTACTATTGAAAGTTTGTACAAAATTTTTCTAAGATAGCCGATCTATTGATTAAGTTGACCCAAAAGGATTAGCCATTTAACTGGAATAAGGATTGTGAGAGGAGTTTTCAAGAGTTGAAAAATAGATTGACTTTGGCTCTAGTTTTAGCCTTTCTAGAAGGATTAGAAGGTTTTGTTGTGTATACAGACGCTTTTAAGGAAGGAATTGGTTGTATACTAATACAGAAGGGGTAAGTTATCGCCTATAAGTCTAGAAAACAGAAATTGTATAAGGAAAATTACCTAACTCATGATCCAGAACTAGTTGTAGTGATTTTTTCATTGACAAAATGGAGACACTATCTGTATAGGCCCACATTCGAAGTATACACAGACCATAAAAGTCTCAAGTATTTATATTTGCATAAAGATTTGAATATGAGGTAGCAAAGATGGATGGAATTTGTGGAGGATTATGATTTGTCTATCATCTACCACCCCGAAAAGGCTAATGTAGTGGTAGATGCTTTTAGCTAAAAGGCCGGAATGGCCCACATGCTATGAATAGAAACATAAAAAAGTCCAAGAGAAGATGCTATAATAAGAATGAGGTAACGAACTTGGATTGCGAGAGTAAATATATAGCCAGAGCTGTATGATGAAATATGTCAAGTGCAAGCTAATGATAACTAGATATTGAAATAGAAAGAATCGGTTGAGAGGTTTGAAGAATTTGAGTTCATTACTGATAGTCAAGGTATCTTTTATTCTACAAAAAATATGCGTAGCTGAAGGAATGAAATGAAGACTATTAGAAGAGGCACACAAGATAAGATATATGATATATCGAGATTTGAAAAAATAGTTCTAGTGGAGTGGGATGAAAAGAGATATTGTAGACTATGTATGGAAGTGCTTAACTTGCTAATTAATAAAAGCAAAGCATCAGTAACCATTAAGGTTGCTACAACCACTTTCGATCCTTGATTGAAAATGGGAGCAGGTAGCTATAGATTTTGTGATAGGTTTACCAATAGCTCGTGGAGGATATGACAACATCTAGGTAATAATAGACTAATTAACCAAGTTTGTTCACTTTCTACTAGTTGGAACACATTATAGGATTGAGAAACTTGTAGAGTTATACATCAGGGAAATTATCACGTTGCACGGAATCCCAACTAATATTATATCAAGATGAGATCCAAAGTCCACCTTAAGAGTTTGGAAAAGTTTGCAAGAACATTTAGGAACAAGGTTATGATTCAATTCTATAGTTCATCCTTAATCAGATGGACAGTTAGAATAGGGCATTTGGATATTGAAGGATATGCTATGGGCTTGTATTTTAGATTTCAGCGGGAGCTAGAATCGATAAATTCCTTTGATAGAATTTCTTACAATAACAGTTACCGGTCTATCATCCAGATGGCCCTATGTGAAGCATTGTATGACAAAAAATGTCGATCCTTGTTACATTAGGACCTTGAAGAACATAAAAGTAATATTGATAAGTCTTTGGGAACTTTAAGGCTAGAATTAATTCAAGAGGCTATTGAAAAGTGCAGATGATCAAATAGAGAATGAAAAAAGCTCTGGATTAGTAGAAAAGTTATGCAGCTAAGTGGAGAAAAGAATTTGAAGTTGGTAACCACGTGCTTCTTAAAGTATCCCTAAGAAAAGGTGACCAAAGGATTGGAAAAGGCAAAAAGCTTAGTTCAAGATATGTTGGTCCTTATACGATATGTGAAAGAATTGGACTAGTAGCTTACTGTCTAGTACTACCCCACATGATGTCTATCATGTATCACAACTTCAGAAATAATATCCTGACTCCTCCCATATCATTTCACATAAAGATATACCATTGGAAAGTGACCTAACCTATGAAGAGTAGCTAATTCATATCTTGGATCAAAAATTTTGAGAACTTAGGAATTGAAGAATTTCATAAGAAAAGTATTGACATAATCAAAACGTAGAAGAGAAGACTTGGGAATAAGAAGATTTCATGTGCCAACAGTATCCCGAACTTTTCTAATAGTCAGTTAAGAATTTAGGGACCAGATTTTTTTTAAGACGGGGAGGATTGTAACACCCCTGAAATTTTAATTGGTAAAAAATATAAATATTATTATTATTATTATTATTATTATTATTATTATTATTATTATTATTATTATTATTATTATTATTATAACAAAAAAAGTTTTGGGGGTCAAAATGAAAATGGGAAAAGACTTAATAGTAGGACATTTTAAAGTTTTAGGAGTTTAATTGTAATTATTCCTGATCAAATAGGTCAATGTGGTGCACTCATCAATCAAGGGACTTGATTGAAAGCAAAAAGAAACTTTGGGGTTCAAATTGTGATTTTAAGAAATTTCTCTTTATAAATGATTTCTCCCCCCACATTTTTTTTCCAAATTTTTGCATGTACACCCAACCATCCTCTTCCTCTCTTTGCCGAAAACATGTACATACAAAGAACACCTAAAATCAACCATTGAGGCACCAAAAATTTGCAACCCAAATGGAACTTGCGAAGGTGAGCGGTAGACATGGTGGTCTAGTAATGGAAGCTTGAATTAGGGTGGTGAGTTTTGTAGAGTTTAGCTTGGGGAACAAGATGTTACCTTTGATTTTTAGTTTCAATCGTTGGTAGCAGCAGAATTGTGCAAAATTCACAGCAGCAGAGGTGGTGACATTATGTGATTGGAGCTTCAATTGATGGTCAATTCATTATTGGAAAACTGATTTGGGCATTTGATTGTGCATGTTGAGATGCGCCAGTTAATAGCGGTGGTCAACAACTCCAGTGATGGCGCACGACAACCTTGAGATAAAATTCTTATCTTGTCACAATGGTCATGTGTGTGGTATTTGTTTATGGTGATTGAGTTATGAAACTAAAACCTTTGGTAAAGATTGTTGGAATTGGGGTTATTATCAATTAAATTGTATTGTTCTAATTTATTTACCGATTCTTATATGTTAATGATATGGAAAAACATAATTTAAACCAAGAAATGAATGCATGGATACATATATAGCGCTTAGTGGACTCGACTTTGTAATATAATATATAATTCTTGATTAATTAAGCTAAACTAGGTAATTAAAACCCTAATTTTTTGTATATGAGACTTAATTGTTAAAGATTATATTATCAATGGTTAGATTTGATTGTTGTAATTTTGTAATCGACTTTGTGTAACGTTGCAAGGACAAAAAATTATAAGAATTTGAATTGATTTATCAATCAGAGCAAATATGACCCTCATAGGTGTTATAGCGTTAATGGCATAATTACCATGTTACCTTATGATATTTTTGGAACTAAGCATTAAAATATTGTATTAATTGTAAAACAATCGATATTAGAATATAAATGGCTTAATTATTATTTAAAAGGTCAAAATAAATATTTTAATGTTAAGCACATTCTTTTGAATAGGTGACAAGAAGTCTGGATTTGTAGGATAGTAAAGTAGGGGTAGTGCTTACTGTGTAATTTAAGGTAAGAGTTAAGCTTATCTTTCTTCTAGGAAGTAAATATTCCTCGATTGCTTGAGTTCCTTGTGCTTATCTATTGAAATTGATTGTACCCGTTCTAGTGCATAGGACTCTTATTGTGTTACTTGTTATTTGTCCTGTATACTTTATAGCCTTATTAGCTTCCCTTGTATCATGTTGATTTTGGACCTTGCCGACCAAATCTCATTTTGCACTCTTATTTAAATCGTTCTATGTATTATTTATATGACCTTGCCAGTCAATATTTTACTGACTGCATTGTTGAACTATTTTACAAATATGTTTTGATTAGTTATTTGTAATGTATCATCTGTTGCCATTAAGTTGAGTCACCTTCATGATGCTCTTGGGGGTTACCATTCGATGGAACGCTATGGGTTGGGTATAGGCTAGAGACTATTTCTAAAAAGACAACTAGGCAGTATGGATCAATAGTGGCTGGTCTTTCAGTTAGTACCTACCTAAGATCCTGACTTGCGGATAGTTGGAGATAGTTGTATCGTAAGTGGCAGGATCTAGCATATGGACTAGCTATGCCATACTGTGCCTAATGCTTAGCTAGTGGAGTAATAAGGAAAATTTGTTATGATTATTATACTCTGTGTATTGTTTGTTACCATTTATGACTGTTTATGTTCTATTCTAGGAGCAATAAGAGGGCAATTGCCACTAGCCTATTAAGTTGGAATCATTCATGTTATGTTACGTCACTATTTCATTTTGAAAGAAAATCTTGCTTGTTGATGAATCTGTTTATCAATTGATGTGCCTAAAATAGTTTTCTTTGTTCAATTATCATATCCCCCATCTTTACTAAGTCTTTAGGACTTATCTTTTTTTTGTTATCTCTTATTCTCTTCCCAGGCAAGACTAGTTGATGACTGAGGGCTTGAGGCTGGCCCAAGGAAAGACTATTTTGTAATAGACTAGGTGTTATCTATGTACTTATGACTACACCTAATCTGGATGTTTAGATTGGAGAACGTTGTGTAATGTTTAAGGTTTGATCTTTAGACTTTTGGTATGTACATATTGTTCTCTATGAAGTGATCTCTGGGTTTTGTGTTAAACTTCTATCTTATGAGACTTGTTAAATTTTAGTTTTTTGGTTTTCACTTGAATTATGATTAAGTTTGAACTGGTGGCACCTTAGCTTATGGATCATGTCGAGCGGGGTGCCCCAGAATTAGTCTGATGTAATCTCATTATGTTGAGAAAATATTCAAGAAGTTTGATAAGTGTGTTAGTTCTCCAATTAAATTAATAGATTTAAATTTGAGCTTAAGTAAAAAACCATGGAGAGCTAGCATTGCAAATAGAGTATTTGAGGAAATTAGGCAGTTTGATGTACTAAATAAATTACATACGCACTAATATCGCATATGTGGTTAATAAATTAAGTTGATTCAAGAGCATCCAAGTAATGACCACTAGAAAATATTGATAAGGATTTTGAGATACCTCAAATATACCTTAAACCGTTTTACATTACACTAAGTATCCAACTGTACTAGAAGAGTATAGTGATGCAAATTGGATATCAGACACAAAAGACACTAAGTTGACAAGTGGTTATGTATTCACTTTTAAGTGGAGCTATTATCTCTTGAAAGTCCTCTAAACGAAACATGTATAACTTGATGCGCAATAAAATCTTAGTTTATATCTTTGGATAAAGCTAGGGAACAAATAGAATAGCTTCATAATTTCTAAAAGGACATTTCATGCTGGTTGAAGCTAGTACTTGCTATTATGATATATTATGATAGCTAATTGGCTATTGGAAGGGTACTCAACAATATGTATAATAGTAAGTCTCAACATATATGGCAAAGACATAAGTCTACAAGACAATTGACTTTAGTGGAGTCATTTCAATCAATTATGTAAAATTAAAATAGAATTTAGTAGATCTATTAATAAGTGCTACATGGGGATCAAATAAAATGCTAGTAAAGGGGAATACACTAAAAACCCATAAATTAAGGACCTTCCTTGAAACCGAACCATGATAATTGCAGATCCTAAGAACTTGCTCTAATGGAACAACTAAGTTTTGAGGGTTTATGTAAGCAATTAAGAGTTCACTCCTACCCATTCTTAGGATAAAGAAAAGTGTTACCTATTGAAGGGTATGAAGTTAAGTATTTAATGACCTTAAAGCTTTAAAAGTAGAGTAAGATAGGATACTCTTGATGTGAAGTCACTTATATAAGCATAAAGATAGGCTGCTTCAAGGGTAAACAATTATGAATCCAAAATGATGCCCATGGCCAAAATCGGCACATCTGTAAGAACTAAAGGATATAAGGCAAGTTATGAGTACTATTCTCTTGATTTACATGAACAACTAATTAATTCAAAAGACATTTAGTTCACTGAGTAGCCTATACACCTAAGGTGCTTTGCTAAGCAAGGTTCAAAACTACAAGCTACTTGTCCTGAGACATCAACTTTCCATTGAATTCTAACTTGCATTTACATAGCCACATGTATTAATTTCACTCATGCGGTGAATTCTTGGAAAATTGATGTTTGATAGTTAGGTAACCACACAACTTGAGCAAATACTTAAGTGGATTCTAGTTGTAATTAATGAAAGTTCTTCAAATTATTGTAATTCACGCTATGGATTGATGTCATAATGTGTACAAGTACTTAAAATCAATTTGTGGTGAATGAGAAATTAATGCACAAAGAAAACCACTTAAAGTTAAGAAATTAAAGCACAAAGAAAATCACTTAAAAGTTAACTTATGTATTAGCTAAGAAAGATAGAAAAAATGGGAAGTTTTGCATCCTACACTGGAAGTGGACAACAAGCTAGGCTTTTAATAAAGCATTGGTGAGAGATTTAAGTTTGAGCCCTAGGAGGCATCTTAAATGCTTGGAGAAGGGAAGACCTAGGTGCTGATAGGTTCGACGAAAAGCACACACCTGTGTATCGCCCCTTCACCTGTCCATCAGGTTGGCCTGATCTAGGCTTGGGCTTGTTTAGAAATAAATTTATTTTTGGTGTGAAATTTATTTCTTAATTATTTTCCCTCTCTTCAAATTTTGACATATGACTTTGCCCAGATTATGACACATGGCAGCCTATTGAGTATTTAAAAAGGTTTTTCCAATGGAAGGTTTTCACCTCAAAGGTTAATCCCTGTCAATAGCTACCACTTCAAAGATGCATCTGGTTGCCACTTGCCATGTCAATAGATATGTTCACATAGGAGCATCTATTCACCAATTATAAATAGGCCCGCATAGTCTACCATTTCATTCATCAAAAGTATACAAAGTTTAGAGCATTGTAGTATTCTAGTTTGAAAGAGTTGTCCTTGGTTCATTAGCTCAAAAGATTTGAAGTGTTTTTATCTTTCAAAGGTAGGTTATTATATCTTGGGAAACAAACATCATCAACTATAAGTAGCAGTGTGGGGCAAATTAGCCTAAAAGATATAGACCACAACTCTCACCTTGTCCATACAAGAATTTGAAGGATCATAGTTCCTTACCGCCAATAGAGGAATCAATAGCCAATAATATTTTTTGATTTAATTAAAATATTCAAAATGTGATCAAAATTGTGCAATTATAGTCAAATATCATTATGCAATATATAATAATAGAGATGTTCATAATTCTTAAAATTCTTGATTCTAGATACTCATCTCTAGTTTGTTTTAAGGCATTCAAAATTAACTAAAAAGGTGACTTTTAAATTTTTCTCCAAGTTGGAGTTACTAACATTCAATTTGACATACTAAAGGAAAGATTTCATATCTACACTTATTCATGTCAACCACTTAAAAAAAAAGAATATACAGTTATTCTTGACAAAGAGAAATAGGCGCCAACAAGAGACACATATATGGAAAATAAGGAAATAGATTTTAGGGGGGAAAAAAGGGGAAAAAGAGAACCACGAAGTGAGTTTTATTTGCATGGTCCATTCTGCCCCTCAATTAGTTTGCTTATTCATCGGACACCCGGTTAAATGGGCCAATGTGTTTGATTGCAAAAAGGAGAAACCACAAGAAGCAAAAAGCGAGAACATATTCAAATATCTGATTTTGACCATAGGAATCCCCTTGGCTGCATTCACGGATGCAAGCAGGAATACAGCATGAGTGTTGAGTACACACAGGCCAACATTCTCTTGGTGGCACTAACTCAAGTTCAAAAGTCACTCTTTTGTCATCTGGGCCAAGTGATGGTGAAGAATTTCTAATTTTCTGTGTGTTGAAATGGGCTCACGAACTCTTTTGTTTTTTAATTCTTGAGGCCCTCTTAAAATCCTCCCTCCCCTCTTTTAAATTTTAATTACCAAAGTGTACACAGTACCTGGTCCCTCAGACAACATAATACCCCCAGTCTTTGGTCCATAGGATCTCACACCAAAGCTTGTCGCTTCAATACGAAGCCTTTTGGTACTGTGGATAGATATGCCAGACAAGGCATTGCTGTGAGAGTGGGATGGGTTTGAGTTAGACATACTACGTTTGTTGGTCTTCCTTAGTAGGAACAGCAGTCAAATTCTAATTTTAAATACAGCTTCAGTTGTTTATGATCAAGTGGCTTAAGCATTAATGCCTCAGTGTTAATTCTATCAGAATTCGAACATGCCAAATGATCGAAGTTTGAACACGGATAACACAATTTATTATTGAAGTGTAGTTTTGGGACTACTATAATGTTTGGAGGGATGATGCCTTAACCATATGTACTAAGTGCCGGTTTGGCTTTCTTTTCATCAATTCTTTCCATTTCTTCAAAAAATAAAAAAAAAAAAGCTATAACTTCTCCTTTATTGCCATAGATATTTCCATTCTCAATACATTCTTTTGAACATTCTTGCATTCTCTCTTCATTTTCACACCCAATTTTTTCCTATTATTATCTGTACAATTTTTAGTAAAAAAATATAACAACATCCAAATACATCTCATTTTCAATCATACATAATTATTTTATTTTAGACAAAATATTCAAATAGTATTTCATTTATTAATAACCGACTTTTCACCCTTTAAATTTGACAAAAAATGGGAAAATGATTTTAAAATTATATCCAAACGGGTTCTAAAACTCTTGACCCCCTATGGATATTAAAGAAGTGTTGGTTGATGATTCGGAGGAACATTGTGGCGAGAAGGGTACACACATATGATTATTGCTAGACATTGGATTGTAAGTGGCCACAGGGGTACTTGCGCGCGAGCGCGCACACACACACCTGTGTGTGTAGCTAGCTAGTTGAGTCCTTTCACCTGACTGTAGTAGGACACACACACATGTGTGTAGCTAGCTAGTTAAGTCCTATCACCTGATTGTAGTAGTAAACATCAAGGGCAACCATTGATAAAGAAGTTGAAGGCGTGGGACCGATGAACGGCTCATTTGGTTTTATTTTCATTCTTATTTTTCATTCAGTCCCATTTGGTTTTATTTTCATTCTCATTAATAGAAATAGAAAAAATATGAGTTATTGAAAAAAGATATATAGATTTTGGTGAATATATTTTGAGGATAAAAATAAAAATATATTAGATAAAAATATGTATAAAGTGATGCATTTTAAGAGAAAATACAAAACTGAAGCTTGAAAATTAAAAAAACAAGAAGGGGGACCTAAGACGATATACATGAGGTTAAACTCATTTCTCCACTTTTACTTAATCAACTACATATTTCATTTTTGAGGCCCCTTTTCATTTTAATCAGTATTTGAAATCAAATACCATTAATTTTTATTTATTTTTATACAAAATGTTTTTTATTTTTATTTTTAATTTTTTCTAAATTTACTCTCATCCTATTATCATATAAATCAAATTCAAATTTGATTTGACATAAAATGCCTCCTATTATTGTAAAATTAATAATACATTTTTTAAAATAAAACAAAATAATTTATCTTAATTTTCAATTCCATACATACTTTAATTATTATGTTCAAATAAAATATTCAAATACAATATTACTCTTTTTTAAAATTATAACTAATTTTTATAAATATTAAAAATAAAAAAATAAAAACAAAAACATATCCAACCGAAACAGATCCTTAATTAATCCAATAGATCATGAGGCAAATAGCTTGCAAGTGAGATGTGTAGGGGCGTCAATTGATACGGTTGAATGGGTTCGGATTGAGTTAAAATAGAGATATAACATAAAAATATTAAATTTAAGCTCAACTTAATTAATATTAAATTCAAAAAGCTCAATTCTATCTTAACGGCCGTACTAAGACATCAAAAAGTAGTCTCCGGAATATTCAGGTTATAATCAATCATATTGGGAATATGGCCCGTCTTGTAGCGGACAAAAAACATCAATTCTGGAGGGGTGATTAGATGATGATTTATAGCTAGCTGATCTCTGATTCTTTCTCTGGTTGAGAGAGTATATATGAATATACAATGACTCGTATCCACCAACCACCATACATGCATGGTGGGTGCATGGATCCCATCTAATTTGAGGTAGCTATGTATTAAAGAAACCCGACAAAAACCCACATCCCAAATGTTCACCTGAAGAAGCTTGTTTTGAAAACCGAATCGGTTGCATTGGCAATCGAAAGTTAACTTGGTGAAGCTTAAAATTTTGTGGGTTTTTAAATTGGTCAAAAATTGATTCAATTGATTGTGGTTCGATTAGTTGACGATTGATTCAATTATATTTTTTATTTTTTTCAAATTTAAAAATTATTTTTTAAAAAAAAATGAAGAATGTTAAAAAAAAAGGAAAATAGATTTAAGAGTTGAAGATAATGATTAAAATTTTTTGACATGTACACGATTTATTTCTTTAAAATTTTATAAAGTAGTAGTTATATATAGATGTTTATATTTATTTTGTTACTTTATCTTGTTTAATTTTTTTAAATTATGTTGAATATTTAGTGTATAAAAATTTATGTTTACTTGCTCTAAAATTATGAAACAAATGATTAATTCAATTAATGTTAAATATTATTATTTTTTATTTATAGTTGACTAGTTTTGAAATAAATTTTTTTAAAAGAACATATATAAAAGTGAGTATGCATTGAAATTTTTTTAAATAATATTTTTTATTAATATTAAAATATTATATATATTTATAAAATTAAAAATAATTATCACATGATTATAATGTCATATCAATTGAACTGATGATCTAATAAATTAAATCAATAATCAATTATGTGGTTTGTTTTTATACCATCCGATTTTTAAAATATTATTAGCTGGCGCTGGTGGGCATGCTTGATGCACCGCAGCCTTCTCCTAGCAATTTTTAATTAACGTTATTTATATATATATATATATATATCGTAAGCCTCATTTTTTAATTTATATAAAAATAATTAAAATCATTAACCTAGCTAACAATTATTAATTAATAGGTCTACTGATAACTGAAATACAGCTACTTTACAACTCAAAAGAGATTTGATTTGCGAGGTCCAAGTTGAACTACATGACATCACACCAGTCACAAAAACCAAAAAAAGAAAAATTGCCCAGCTGGTGCCTGGTGCCTGGTGCCTGGTGCTGGCGGGCGATTTTAATTTCCAAATCAGTATATCTATCATTGGATGTCCAGTGTCCCCTCTCCCTGCCCCAGTAGCCAGTAGAGAAATGTCACTTGAAACTGACCCACTTTGGTCTCATGGTCTCTATGTTATGATGACTGAAAATCAGATTGATAGACAGTGATGTGCGTGCAGCACTGCCTACAAAATGTTGAAACTAGCCATCAAGCTCCAGCGGTGAGCCCAAAAAGCCTGAGATCAAGTGTGAATTGAATTTCTGGTCAAAGAGGGCGAGTTGCCCAAAATCGATCAGAGTGCAATGATTTATTATTATTATTTAACTTTCATCAGCGGAAATTGTTTTAAAATTTGTAAAATGATGGATGCACTGGTTTTGATGGTCAGACCTAATTAAGGCGTTTAGGAAACAAAAAGAAAAAAAAAAACGCCAACGAACTTCCCAAATGCTATTAATGCTAATTTTATAATTTATATAGTCAAATTAATTACAGGCTTTACTAATATTTTAAAATTAAGTTTGTTGGGGTCTTTTATACAGTCTCCCTCGATCCTCCTAATTTCAAATTTGGATAAAGCTTCGTCCACACACTATAACATAGGAAAACAAAAGAACATGTGATAATATATTAAGCTATAATTTAAAAGTTATCATCAATTTTATATATATTAAATAATATTTTTTTTGTCATAGTAAAACATTTTCATAAATTTATTAATAATAATAAATTATATTTAAATTATCATTATTAGTAATTAGTGACACATATAAATAATAATAGAAATCTTCTTACAAATTACAGTGCAAGTTTTATTATTATTAACTTGTTATTGTACATGTGCTACTAATTATTAATAATAACAATTTAAATAACAAACTTATCACAATTAAATCATTTTATTGCTACTGTGATAAAATAAAAGTTAATATCATTTATTAAATTTTATTAGTGACAAAACAAACGTTATTATCATTTGATATAAATCACTAATAACAATTTTTGTTTCATTTTTAATTATTATTATTATATATTTATTTTCTTCACTAGTCATTCACTTTGTTTGAATGTTGCGTTCCATAAATGTGCTCATTTTCAATTGAATTCAAATTTGGATGTAATTTAAGTATAAGTCTACATGGCCAAAAAGCTTCTAAGCCTAATGACTTATATAATAGCTCATTTGCTTGGTTTATTTGGATTAAGCTTCTAAAAAAATGCACTAATATGTAGCTATGATGTCATTTGAAAACAATGCCATAAAGTATCTAGTGGCATTTTCTAGTCTAATGACACGTAAAGTTAATATAATGTTAGTCTTAGAAGAATGCCATGATATAAAATATTTAGTGGCACTTGATTATTGAATAACATATAAAATAGTGGCGTTTGGTTAAAAATGCAAACAAAAATATATTTTGCAAGCATTTAGCTAGTGCTATTATTTTTTTTTAAGAAAATGTCACTCATATTTATTTATGGTGTCATTTAGAAAAAAAATATCACGAAATATTTTAGTGGCATTAATTTAAAGACATTTTGTAGTGTAGTGACACACAAAAGTAATATAGTGATAATTACTGAAAAATACCATTATATTACTATATTTAGTAGCTTTTAATTAATAAATGACAAATAAAGATGATGGCATTTGATTGAAAATGCCAACAAAACTGCATTTCAAGGGCATTCAACTAATGCAACTAATTTTTCTTAAAAATTTTTAATGTTATTTAATTATGGTGTCATTTGAAAAAGATGCCACAAATTATTTAGTGACACTATATAAAAGTAGTATAATGATAAAAATAATATAATGAAAAAGATACCACAATAGTTAATCAGTGCATTAATGATTTTTTATAGTATAGCGATATATTAAAGTAATATAATGATTGTAGTAAAAAAATATCACTATAATATAATACTTAGTGTCAATTAATTAATAAATATTGTAAAAACAAAGTGGCACTTTATTGAAGCAGCCGACATAATTATATAATAAAGGCATTTAACTATTAACAATACCTTTTTTGAGGGAAAAAAAAAAGTCACTCATAATTTAATCATGATGCAATATAAAAAAATATTGCAAAGTAGATAAATAATAAATAGGTATATCAATAACTATAAAATTTATATATTATTATTATTAATGTATCAATTTCCTATTTGATTTAAGAAAAAATGAGTGTATTTCATATAATAAATTTGGGCGCATTCATATATTTAAATAATTGAGTAAATGTACTTCCAAATTATACAAATAAATTAATATATTTAATTATATTGGATATTGATGGATAGCTTGACGGTAAACTCATATTTTTATAAACAGATGGTTTTGTGTTCGAATCTTATAAAAATCAATGGAGCCATATTGGGGTCTCACAATTGGAGAGTAGGGATAGATTAAGATATATATGGGAGTTGGGGTAGGTTGACATATATATCTCAAAAAAACCTTTTGTGATATTTATTATGCCATTAATCTATTATTTTGTGGCATGCTAATATGTCATTTAAAGAATCTTTTAGTGAGAGTTTGATATATCATTTGCTATATTTTTTGCTGCATGTTAATATGTCATTAAAAAAGCTTTTCATGGCATCTTAATGTGTCATTTACTACATTTTTTATGGTATATTATAATATCATTTAAGAGATTTGTATGGCATTTTAATACGTCACTACATGCAATTTTTGTGGTATGTTAACATGTCATTTAATTCATTTTTTGTTGCATTTTATTAATGCCACAAAAAGAATAAAATAGTGACATTCATTTATTTAACTACACCCACCTAAATGACACTTTTTAAAAATATCATTATACGTAAAAATATCATTATAATTCTGTTTAAAAGGCATTTTTTTAATGCCACTAATATACAAATTTCTTGTAGAAAGCATTGAAATTGAATTAAATTATGTAATTATCATATAATGTCAAAACAAATAAACGGACATATGGTTGCGGATATAATGGTTTCTTCAATTGGATTGTGGAACGTTTCATGGATTTGTTAATCATCTGTGGCCAAACATTTGGTCCGATTCACATGCGAAGACAGAATAGATATTTTCATGATCGGATTTCCGAATTAGGATGAATCCGCGGGTTGACAATTGCAGTTAGGCCCATCACCACATGATTGATTTTGATCCACACTGCAAGGAGGAACTTACTTCGCTATGCCTATATTAATTAACGAGTATTGACAAACTTATTAGGCGCATGATCCACTGGATTGATGGGCCTGACCTAATCCATGTGTAAAACGTCCAGCCCAAATATGAAGCTGATTTTTTTGTTTGGGACAATGAGGCCCACACAAATTACCGCACCTCGGCTCTTTTACTTTTTGCACTTCCAACTTTTCCAGCCAAATTCTGCGGGAGAGCAGCCTTGGGATGTAACAGAAGGGGCATGTTTCAGCATAGTTAACAAAGGAAAAGTTCTGATTTTAGCTGTTGGAGTTCAGGCTACGTTTGATCGTAAATTGTCAATTTATTTCTAATTTTTAAAATATAGATAAATAAATTTTATATATATATATATATATTTCAACCCCACCCTCAAAACATACTCAAAAAGATCCAAAACACCATTCCAATTCATTTTTCACCCATTCCTCAATGTATAAACCTCTCATTTTTTGCCCCCCACCCAATCTATATATTCACGTGTACAAATAATTTGAAAATATCAATTTCATTATATCAACCCTATAAAAAAGTTATTAATAAGATACCTTGTCCTATCTCAAAACATAATTAAATAAATAATTTTCTTCTAAAACATTTTCTACCTACCATTCAAAATACAAACAAATAATTATTAAATTTTTCAACCCCACTTTTCAAAACTATTTTGCCAAAATATTTTGACAAGATGCGCTAATTTACAACCAAACATGGCCTTAGCTTTTCACATTTAAATGCAAGTTTTTTCAGGGGTTTGGATAGCTTTTGATCAATAACATCGGGCTTTCTACCATCATGTAGGTACGATACTTACCTACCGATTCTAAACCGTCATTGTTTTAATTCAATCTATAATGTCTAGTTGGTACAATTGTGAAATAAGATAAAAAAACAAATGTTTCTATATGGAAAATGATAAGCAAATAAGAAATCGCTAGCCAAATTAGTAACTACTTTACAAATGACTTATTCAAAATTCCACTATTACATTTTAGTAACAAATGCCTTTATTTAAATATATTATTTCTTAATATTATGAAACACATTAATAAATAAATTGTTATGATTATAATAATATTTAAATAAATAAAGCCAAGTAATTATCATGTGATATGGCTACTCCTTGTGGTACCCCTTGCATTCATTTAATATATAATTTTTTTTATTAGGAAACACATTAATAAATAAATTATAATGAATATAGTAATATTTAAATTGTGATGTAGGGAATAAAATAGGTTTGTATGAGCAAAAGACCAGAAGTTTCTGCTATAACTTCAAGGCATGTGAAGAGATGTAGTGAATAAAAGAGGCTTATAAAATAATTTTTTTCATTTGAATTGCTATCGTGGTACAATTGACAAAAAATCTACATTGCTTTGGAATTAAAAAGATATTTTTCCATTTGATTGCTACTCTTTACTATTTTGTTCGATTTGATTGAGCATAAAGTATATTTTCATATTAAAAAACACATAAAGTACGTTTTCTTGGTAAAAAATAGCCAAGAGGTCAAATTTGTCAAAAACCTTGTTCATGTGTTGTTATCTCAACATGTCTGATTGTATCAAATTTTAAATATCACATTCTAATTGGCTGATATCCGTCTGCTAGGTACAAGGCTACTTACATTTCAGTAATTTATAATAGGGCAAATTACTAGTGTGTTCACATCAAGTTGTGTGTCGAATTATATGAGTTATAAGATCTACCTTGCAGCACAGTCGAGTCGTTTTCTTCAGCTAAAATACGAAGAACGAACCCCAACACTAAATAAATCCTCTTTTCAAAAGCATAATCACTGAACACAAATTGAACAAAGAAAAAAATAAAGCAACCTCTATCGAATGAAGATCGGCTCTAGTGAATCATCAGGAAATTCACTCGTCCAAATTTCATGAATCTGCAAAATGCAAGCTTTCCGAGTTGTTGTACTATGAATGATCTCCGCTCAAGAATTGGTTCATATGCGTGAGGTGAAAATTAACTGTAATAAGGGGAAGAGTGCTTGCTAAGCATGTACTATTTGAGTGTAGAACTTTAGCATCTGACTTAGATCCAGTATGCAGTTGGTTAGTCCCTGTCTGCTTTTCTTGCCATAGTTTGCCATCTGATAAAAGAAGGCAGATTATTCATTCGAACTACACCACTGCGAAAAGGATACACAACAAAAACTCCTGAATATACTCAACCTTACTTGAGGAATTGGTGCATGCTGGCATATTTATAATTGGCAAGGGAATGGAAGGGGCTCACTTCATCATCATTTACTTCTTGTGAATGATAGACCTGCACAGAGAACAAGTGTGGTTAAGCTTGGTTCTAGTCATTACATAAACTAGGTAATGTTTTTAGTTTTGGTGAATATTCCTAGCAGACAAACATACATTCTTTGACAGATATTGATCAGGTTGATATTTTTCTCCAGGATCAACAGCTGCAAGCTTCATTGACAAAAACTGCAACAGGAGCAAGTTCAATGCGTAAAGACGCACCATATCAAGTCATTATGTGGAATAAGCTAACTTGATTATCTATAACATTAGTATGCTAACTTGAGATGTCATATCCTCAGATATGAGGCGAACCTACCTCAACCTGATGTTGCAGTGAGAGTATATAGTTGATTATCTCATCGAGCATTATTGCCTTCCCAGTGATCTGGATAGTAGAAGTTAATATGTAGATAGGAGCTTTCATTAGTAATATAGATGTGAGGGAAATTCAGACAAGTGATTCTGTCTCTTTCTGCTTTTTACCTTATCACATCCCGGAACAAGACTCTCAAGAAACTTCATCCGTTCGCTTATTCTCTCTCTTCTCATCTGAAATGCATATACGTATCGAATTAACAATAATCTTGGGAGTGAATACGAGACAGCTCAGAAAATTGATTATACACCAAACATACCCTTTCAGCAAGGCTGTGCCTGCTGATTACTCTGCCTCCTTTTGCCTTCATTATGACATGATCTTCTGCACCAAATTGTGGAAGAATTATGCCACTTTGTTCGGCCTCACTATTGGATTTGTGGATAAGAATATCTTCTCCAACAACTGTACTGCAGCTTTTGGCTGCTGAATTGTTTTCAAGTTTTAAATTTTCCTCATCTTGTTTTTCCCAAAGTTCAGCTTCTCTCTGTTTGGAAGTTTTTAGCAGATTTTGAATTTCTCAATAATCATATTAATGGCACATTGCAGTTAAATAGATAAATCTTGGCACTCTCAATATATATACATTGAGGGAATATAGTATGTAGAATATAGATAGATGTGTGTGTATGTGTGTGTATATATATATATGTTGGCGGAAGTAGTCTAACCTGTGAGTGTGTTGATTGAGATCCATCATCATCAGACGCCATTTTCCATTTCGCCTTCTGACATTGCCCATGGTTGTTGCAGGCCAAGAAGCAATTAGGATTATGAACAGAGTCAAAAGTCCGAGGGATGTCATACGGATGAAAGGAACAGTCATTGCTGGAAACATTTCCATTACAAAAACCAGTGAATTTAGGCTCCAGTACTTCCAAAAGAGTACCGTACAGCAAAAGGTCATCCTCATTACCAGATACTTGATTTTCTGGCATATTAACGTAGGAACAAGCAGCCATTTGATCACTAGAAGCTACTGAGGTTGTCTTAATTTCCCCATGTTCGGCTGAATAAACGGAAGAAGTGATGGTGGAGTGGGAAGACTTGAAAGCTCTCTAATCTCTATGCTGGAGTCTGGACAATTCAATACAATGAGTAAAGTTGTAAAGGAAGGTTTGACTATTAGCTGTAAAAGAGAATCTCTTATAAGATTAAGCTAAGAAACAGACATCTTTGACAGCTTTACAGAGCCAGCAGAGCTCAAAGAGGAGAAAAGGAGGGGTACACACAGCGCCAGACACACCAAAGACAAAATATATATGATCCCAAATGCAACACCAGTGCAGATCCGCTAATAATCAGCTCTTAAGCTCTAAACTCATGTCATTAGTTTAAACAATCAAGTTCAAGAAATACTGCGTGGAAGATGGAAAGTTAAAGAGTAGCTAAACTTTCGTCCACAATTTTCTAACCTTAAACAGAGAGCTCCAAGAAAACTAGCTAAAAAATGTGCTTAACAGAAATAGTGAAATAGGCGTCAGCCAATTAATAATAAATTATACTTATTTGACCTATGAAATTGAGTAAAATATAAAGATCAAATTTTGAAAAGTTTTTTGATCACATACTTTTAAAGTTGGACCTAATCGATCTATCATTTGAAGTCGATTTAGGAAAAAAGATCTTAATAATAATTAATCAAAGTAATGAGCTTTATGGATCATGTCTCATTAATCATATTAAGCCAACTCATTTTTTTATATTGAAAAATAAATTCAGTTAATAAAAGAACATATATTAAATAAATTCGAAAAACAGGACGTCAAAGTTTTGAATAGAAACATTGGATCAATTTCCGAGAGCCATTTATCGATGTCCAAAGAAGAATGCGTCCATCACAGTGTAAATTTATGTTTGGTCAAAGAGCCCAAATGGGGCTACTGATTTCTGACATTATCCTAGAGCCTAGAGGAAAGATATTAGCAAAGCAACTCTCCGGTGTCTCGCAAGCATGGTATACCTGAGTTTGGAGTTAATTACTCTAGTGTCTAAGAAGCAGTTTGTTAACCCGGGACTGCTCTGCATTAAGCTTTTATAAGCCCATATGGAGCATTAATTGGACTTGAAGCTTGAACGTAACCTCCATTTGGGAAGGAAGATTCCGTCCGTCAACTGTCATGCACAAACACATGAGAGCCTATGAGATTAACCTTATAAAATTGAAATCTATGTGCAGTGTCAGAAAATCAGTGCTATGAGACAACACAATTTGTGCGTATGTTATAAACCAGTGGCTTATGTCATTCCTTTCTTGATATGGTATTGTTACTATTGTAGGAGAAGCAAACACTTCTCTCCTTTTCTCAATAAGATTGTTATATTCAGCTATTGGTGACATTTGAAAATTGTAGAATGAGATTTAGTACTATATAATCGGCATGACCCAAAAAGAATGAAGCAAATTCCACAGGAACAGAGAAATTGCCGACTTTCTGATTGACATCAATAAGATATGATGATGGAATCTAATTAATTATCTTTGTGATCTTGTAGACCTGTAACCGGATTTTGCAACTTTGTCCAGCTGCTGCTGGTGCATTGCCAGGTGTATCAACATTTTTGACCAAAGTCAAATCTCTGTCCGGATTTGTCCTGCATGAAAAAGTGCAAGATTCAGTGTCGATGGGGTACTTTGTGTTTCTATTAAGAAAATCATCTACTCTGTCCACCCCCCACCCCCCGCTAAAAAAAAAAACAAAAAACAAAAAATCCGTCCTTATTCTGTAAACCAAAACACCATCTTTCATTAGTTCAGCAGGTAGGAAAGATTACACGCAGAATTGACTTGTCTACTCACAATTACATTTCCTCTCGAAAAGCTTCGCGTTATTGGCCAAAATATCATTGTCATGTCGGATGTTACTCGAAATTAATCTTTTTCACCGGCAGTTTTATTATGGTGCCAAAAAATATTATGTGCAGTGTTTCTTATTAAAATTTAAGAAGTAGAAAATAAGATAAGATGTATGAGCTGCAATGCTTATCTTTTAACAATATTCACGTCAATCTCCCTCTATAATGTAACCATTTACCTATTAGTAATATCAAATATTGAGTTTTTTAGAGTTTTATACTAATGATTCTGACTTATCATTATATACCAACTTTTTAGCTGTTCATATCAGTTTAATTTGATTATCACTTTCGAACTATTATGAAGTAAAGAACCATGATTCTTACAACTTCTTTTAAAATTGAATTATGAAAAATAAAACAAAAATTATTACCCTTCTAATACTCAATAACAAAATTAACCTTATAAATTTTAAGAAATTAAAAGCCCTCTTTTCTTAGTATTAAGCCATAATTTAATCAGAAGAAAATAAAAGAAAATAAACTCTAAAAAACGAATTCAATCGAAAGAAAATTAAAAAAAAAAAAAAAAAACTCACTATAGGAAGTAACCAATACATTTCGCCAAGGAATACTAAATTCAAAGTAGGAATCTCATCAAACTTGAAATTGAATTTTGACACGAATTGGAGCATTCAGCTTTTTTGGAGTTTCAAACGACTTGCGCATCACCCTCAATCCACACATTGTTTATATCGATAAATATCTACTCATCATCACCGAATTGATGATAAAATCCAGAGCAATAAGGGAAAATGAATACTGCCAATCGGCGAAATCAACTAGTGGTCAAAATCTACAATGTCTTCTTAGCAGTTCTTGCTGCCAACAAATATTCTTCACTCCAACCAACGTGCAAAATTGATTCTTCGATTAACAAGGGGAAAGAGGTATCCTTCGCTACAATATATCGGTGCCTTCCTTTCCTACAACGAGTTTCTCTTATTTTTTTGATTGAATTTGTTTTTTAAGATTTATTTTTTTTAATTTTTTTCTTATTGAATTAGAATTTAATATTAGAAAAAGAGGGCTTTTAATTTTTTAAAATTAATAAGGTTAATTTGGTCATTTAATATTAGAAGGGTAAAGATTTTATTTTATTTTTTGTAATTTAATTTTAAAAGAAGATGGTTCTTTACAAGAACCAAGCCACTATTCTTTACTTTATAATAGTTCGAAAGTGATGATAAAATCAAACTGATATGAACGATTAAAAAGTGGGTATGTAACTGCAAATTTATTTATCTGCAAAATTAAATTTACAAGACAATAAATATTGAACAAATAAAATAAAATTAAAATATATTAATTGTGGATTCAATCTTTAATCTAATCATCTGATTCTTTCCTTACAAATAAGATTTTGAATTTAGTGAGCTCTACAAAAAACGTTGTGGATCTCCTTAAATTTGATTTGAAAGGAATAACTCTAATTTGAGGGTTTCGTACTTTAATCTCGAATAAAATGCTAGAATATAATAAGCTCCGTGAAGAACCCCTTAAATATTATGGATCTCCTTAAATTTGATTTGAATAAAATAACGCTAATTTGAGGGCTCCGCACTTTAATCCCAAATCAAATGTTAGAATATGATAAGCTTTGTGAAGAACATCTTGAACGCTGTGGATCTCCTTACATTTGATTGAGAGAATTGCTGAACTCTTTCAAAGTTCCTCTCACTTGCTGAAATTTGTGTTATGGAAGACTTCCAAATTGACTTGAATTCCTTTGACAACTATTTCTTTGATAAGATAATATCAAATATCTTTGATTTGATTGACCTATCGGTATAGACACTCCATCTTTGACACTTGTCAATATTTGATTTGAGTATAAAATAAATACTAAATCATTAATTAATATTAACTATTTATCTTTTGAAATTAAATTTAATAAATTTCATGAAATAAATAGAAATTTTAAATTAATATCTAGCACATTATATCAAGTATTTGATAATTTTCCCTTTTCTCTCCATTTTTCACATGCGTCTACAATAAGAAAATCCTTGAAGCATTCCTCGAGCTATGGTACCTAATGAAAAGGTCAAGTATAACATAATTCAAAGTAAATATCATTCTGGGGAGGATGCCTTACACAGTTTATACTCATGTGGTCTAAGAGTAACATGCAATTTAGGCTTATGCGTCAAAGAGCATATTTAACTTGAATAAACATTTTATACTCGTGTCAAGGAGTGCACTTGAAATTGGTTGACAATTTATACTCATGTAAAGGAGTTTCCTTAAGTATGAATTAATAGATAGTTTACACTCTTATTAAGGAGTACATTAGGAGAATTTAAATATTTAGATAATTTATGCTCACACCTAGAAGCCTCATAGAAAGTTTAAACTTATATCAAGGAGCACATATGGAGACTTTAAATATTTAGATAGTTTATGCTCGTATCTGGGAGCTTTATTGATAGTTTAAACTCTTATCAAGGAGCACATGGAAAAACTTTAATTTAAAAATTTTATAGATAGTTTGTGCTCATATCTAGGAGCATTTGGATTTGAACACTTGAAGATTTAGGTCTTTGATTTGAAAATTTGAAGATTTGCATCTTGAATTTGAACATCTAGAGACCTGAGTCTTGCATTTGAAGACTTGAGTTGTGGATTTAGAGATTTGCAAACTTGAGTTTTGAATTTGAAGACTTCGAAACTTGAGCCTTGACTTGAATACTTGAAGATTTGAGATATGATCTTGAATTTAAAGACTTGAAAACTTGAGTCTTTGATTTGGGAAGTTAAAACTTTGAGTCTTGGAATTGGAAACTTAGAAACTTGAGTCTTGACTTGAAGTTTAAGAAACTTGAGTCGTGAATTTTAGAAATTTGAAGACTTGAGTTTGTATTTGAAGACTTGAATTTGAATTTCGAGACTTGAAGATTAGAGTCTTAAATTTGAAGAATTAGAAACTTGAGTCATGAATTTGAAGACATGGAAACTTCAGAATTTTAAATAGTTTATGCTCTCGTCTAGGAATATTATTGATGGTTTAGGCTCATCTCAAAGAGCATATGAAATTTGAAGATGAAAATTAATTGCCTCCAACATCATCATCATCATCATTGGCATCACTTGAATCTTCTTATTCATCAAAATTCATGCTTATTTCAATATCATGTGCATGAGTTGCCAAATCTTCAAAAGTTTTTGATTTAAATCCTTGAAATATGTAGTAAAGACTCCATTGCATTCCTTGAATACACATCTCAATTGCTGAAACCTTTGACAATTGATTTTTGCAATTAAGACTTAAATTTCTCCAGCGATTGATGTAGTCAATGATAGGTTTGTCTTTTCATTGGCAAGAGTTGGTGAGTTTAATCATATTAATTGTCCTTCAAGTGCAGTAGAAATAATTGAGGAACTCTTGTTCCAATTACCCCCAACTATCAATGGAGCATGCCTCCAAGTTAATATACCAATCAAAAGCATCGTCCTTTAATGATCGAACAAATTACTTGATTAGACAATCTCTATATGTCCCAGCATTATTACAAGTTTCAATGAAATGAGCCACGTGTTACTTTGGGTTGCCCTTGCCATTGAATTGCTGAAGCTTTGGAGGCTGGTAACCAATTAGCATCTTCAAGTTGTTAATCCTTTCAGTATATGGCTTGGAGTAAGTCATAGACAACTTAGAACTTCCATCAAGCTTGTATTTGATAGTTTTCATGATAAAATTCTTCAATGGGTTAATAGAAACTAGTCCATCAATGAAATTTTGTTGTTATTTATTTGTAGTCTTTTCATTTTCAACTGATTGTTTCTTTGTAGATGTTTTGCTTTCATCCTGAGCCTTAATTTGTTTGTCTACCATGTAGCTAGCATCAAGATTGTTGACTTTATTCATCAATTTGAAAATTTGAAAGTCTCGCTCCTGGATATGTTTTCTGAGTCCTTCAATAGCTGTCGTCAAATTTGCAATTTGTTCCTCCAAGATCGTAGCACTTGTCACCATCACTGTCACCATGCTCAAGGAATTTGATGTTGAGTGGGGAATGGATGATGCAGATTCTTCCTTTGAGTTTCCACCATCTCTATTCATAAAATATGGCAACACATTTTCCATATCAAGCGAATGAGCCACCTCTAAAGATGATTGCAACATCTTGGACATAATTCTTGTGATGATGTCAATGTTTTTTACTCCAATACTTGAGGAATTTGATGTAGTAATTTTCAATGTTGCAGTCTTGTTGGCGGCCATGATACTTTAATCTTGATAAAGGAAAGAGATGAGAGACAGAGATGGTCCCACCGGCGTGCCAAAATTTGTAAGCACAAATTTCTTTATTTGCAAAATTAAAATTACAATATGAGAAATATTGTACAAATAAAATAAAATTAAAATCTATCAATTATGAATTCAATCTCTAATCTAATCATCTGATTCTTTTCTTTCAAATATGATCTTGAATTTAATGAGCTTCACAAAGAACGTCGAAGATCTTCTTAAATTTGATTTGAAGAAATAATGCCAATTTGAGGGCTTTGCACCTTAATCCTGAATCAAACGGGAGAATATTATGAGCTCTGTGAAGAACACTTTGAACGCTATGGATCTTATTAAATTTGATTGAGAGAATTGTTGGACTCTTTCAAAGTTCCTCTCACTTGCTGAAATTTGTGTTATGTGTAGAATGAACTTTGATCACCTCTTTTATATAAGCACTTGATGGGAGATTTTTGGATTGACTTGAACTCCTTTGACGATTATCTCTTTGATAAGATAATATCAAATATTAAGAGAAAATATCAAATACCTTTGATTTGATTGGTCCATAGGTATAGACACTTTATCTTTGACGCTCATCAATATTTGATTTTAGTATAAAATAAATATTAAATTATTAGTTAAAATTAACAAATAAATTTAGAGGTTTGGGGAAATTACAAATAGCCCTCTAAGGTTTTGTTCCATCTTACAAATTCAAAAGTTCGTTAAGCTCTGTCAAGAAAAATGTTGACATCATCATAAAAATTACATGAAAATCAGAAAAAACCTTTAGGCTATTATTAGGATTATTTTTGAAACAAAAATACCCTTGGACCTACTTGTAATAATTTTCAGGGATAATTGCATTAAAACGCAACCTATGGCCCTAGTTGCACATTGCCCCCCAACCGTTGTTGATGTGCAATTTCACTCCCTGAACTAATGAAAATATTCGCTAACACCACATTTATATTATTCCAGTAGAATGTAACTAATGAGCATTGGACACATGGGCTAAAGGAAATGAAATATTCTTGTTAGATTCTATCAAAATAGTGCAAAATGTGATGTTAGTGAATATTTTAATTAGATTAAGGGGTGAAATTACACATTTTAATTAGTTCAGGGGGTGAAATTGTAAATTAACAATGGTTAGGGGGCAATGTGTAATGAGGGCCATAGATTTGGGGGTTTAATGCAATTAACCCTAATTTTAATACTATAAGGTTTTATTTGTTAATTTTTTGTAAAGCATTGCAAATGATAGTTTGACAAATTTTTCAATAATTTTGATTTGTTTAATCATTGATTTTCATCTATAAATATGATTTTTTATCTCCTTAATACACACATATATATTTTTTTTGGTAGAGGACCTATATACAACATTACTTTTACCGCCCTGAAGTTAATAAAAAGCTTATACAAGTTGAATAACTCAATCCTATAAATAAAAAATGCTGACACATTGCAAATACCCTGATGAACTTTGAATAAAACTACATAACATGTTAGTTTGAAAGACTAAAATTTGTGCACTAAATATAAATACTGGAAAAGCTTTATATTTCAGTCCTTCAAATATGAAAAGCTTGACAAATTCATCATCCAAGTACTGAAAAGCCTTAGAATAACTTACAACTTCACATCTTCATCATCCAAATACTTACAAAATATTTTCAAAACGCTATCCAACAAGACAACAAAAACATCCATTGCAGGGTTCCCCAAAAGTCATAAAATAAAGAGTTTTTCAACTTCTTAAATTAACAAAAGAAATAGAAGGATAGATTTAAGCAACATCTCTGGACTGTCTTCCACTCGCTATGTGCTCATGTGCCGTAGTAGATATAGAGCTGGTTTTAGCCTTCTTTTTCTTCTTCATTTCTCTTATAATTTCGGCCAAGGGAGTATTATCATCAAAGGAAACAACTTTGTCACTTCTTCTCTATAGAAAGCTAATAAAATAGTAAACAACAAGTTTTAAAAATTCAAATAAGCCTTAGTATCATGAAATAGAGACTTCAAATCTTCTCATTTTGAGAGGTGGATTGAGATGGTTGGTTGTAGGTCCTTTTATTGTGCCCAAATGGCTGGTAGGTGCTGCATCTAAAAGCACATGATCTCTTGCTGGTAGCTGGTGCCTTACCTAGCTATTTTCTTCTGCTCTTTTTCGACCTACATGGTAGCTTCTTCATTTTAGGAGGAAGAACTTTTGGTGGTTGTGGATTCAAGTCTGAAGGCCAAAAGGCAACATCTAGAATTGGATGTATCACCTCTAAGTAGGCCTTTAAGTAAATAGTCCTATAGAAGCTAATATCTTAATAAAGCTCTACTGACTCTCTCCTATATGATATGGCTGATATGGCACGCTTGCATGGAATGCCAGAAATATCCTATTCTCTACAATCATAGCTCCTGTCATCAAGATTGACAATGTAATGCATCCTTCTATCTAACACCTAGAACTCATATGCACTACTAATTGTCAATTGACATGATACAACTTCCTCCTTCAAACTATTAATCTTTGAGACCACATTTTCACAGACACAGTTAGTCCATCTCTGCTCTCTCTCAAACCTTATCCTCAGTCTAGTCATTAACTTTGTTCTAAGACCATAAAAAAGGGTTTAAACTGGTTTTGGCCTCAACTCAGCTATCTAGTGGTTGAAAGATTCAAAAATGTTATTTATGACATGATCATTCTTCAACATTGAATCCAAAGCATGCATGGCCTATAGCGGAACAAAAATTCCCATCAACCAATCATGTGCATCCTATCTATGCTCCCTAATCTTATACATTGCCCAATTAAAACCTTGGGCATTTTAAGAACGCACAGCTATTTAAAAATATTTTTTCAAAAACACTCCTAGAAAGTGTTGTCTAAAATTGGCATAAATATGCCTACAACACTTCCTATTTACTACATTGGGAGCAAGCTTAGTTATAGCTTCAATGAGGCCCTACCAATAGAAAAGAATAAGTCACAAATCATATCGTAGAAACCTTTGAACTTTCTAATAGATAAAAAAACCCTTTAGTTGTAGACAATATTACAATTACCCCCTTAATGTAATTTTAATATTACGTTTACCCCCTTACATTTTGAAAATTGTGACAAAGATTAATAAAACCTTGCACGTAAAAGATAACACATGGAATAGCCTACAGTTTTGTAGCTACATATCAAGGAAACCCCTAACTTAACAAACATAAAATGCACATCCATCAGATAGTTATAATCCTACCTTTACCCCTCTTTAAATTGTACATATGTAACAAATAAATAGTCTGAAGTGCAATAATTTTACATACTACATAAAATCTATATATGATATTACATTTACCCCCTTAAAGCTTCACAAACCTAACCAAAAAGGCATTTAAGTATCACAAAAATAACCAACAAAACCATTTAAGTGGCAGAAAGACAATAGAATATAGAAATACCTTTTATTTGTCAATCATGAAGGTCCATGGATTGTCATTATTGAATCCCCTAAGCACTCAAAGAACAATCCCTAACTCTCCTTGCATTCAGTTTCAACAATTGCAAATACAATTGGAAATAACCCATTGTTTCTATCAAAACTCACCACTACTAATAGAACTCCTCCATATGGCCCTTTCAGGTGACATCCATAAAATCCTAGAAAGGGCCCACAATCATTGAGAAAATCATCTCTCAAAGCTTTCAATCCCATGGAGCATCTCTCGAGAGTAGGTTCACGTGGTATTAGACTACTTCCAGCACTATCTTCAAACTCTTGATTTATTTCAAATTGTATGCTAAAAATGGAACTAGTCCTCCTCATCCCCATCAGACCATATGTAGACAACTAAGCATGTGATTTATTGTAGCTGCCCTTAATATCAATAAGTGCCTTTCTCTTGGCTCTGTAAGCTGCATATAAACAGGAGCAACCCTATATTGTCCTAGCTATGTCCTCAGTCCTCTAGGCCTCATGGTGGGTTTATCTCTTAGCACTTCTTTCAACTTTCCAGCCATCCACTTTGCCAAAGCTTTTTAGGTACGATCAACTCTAACACATGTGTGATCTAGCATTTTTATTTTGATTGCAAAAGTAGTACCATCTGGCATGATGGAGGCATGGATCCTCCAAGGCCAATCATTAGCTGCGCATTTAGCAATTACTCTAATTTTATCACTCTTGATCTTAATATTCTCAAATCCAGCTCTAATGACATACTCTTGCTATGCATATCTGAAGGCATACACATTAGAGAACACAATTCCCTTTTGAAGTTTGATTTCTGACTCGGTGCCTTCTGGAATGGTGAATTCCTCTCTGTCCATTGTAGCACCTCTTGGAGGATCATTTGGAACCTCCTCATCTGATGAGTTCCTCATCTCACAATGGTCATCTGATGGTAGTTTGACAACTCAGAGCCTGAACCATCAAGAGCACTAAACTCCTTATCAGATTCACTTGTCTCTTCTTTATCTACTTCGTCCCTAGTTTTCTCTTCCTCACTTTCCTCTCCAGACTTTAAGGAACTTGTTTTTGACTCACTGCTATCATTGGGACCATCAATTGTATTATTTTCATCTTCATTCGAACCCCAATTTTGGAAAAATTCATCATCAGCAGCCTCATTCAAGAAATCTTTAGCAATCTACAATACAATACAAAAAAAAAGTAAACAATACTTTAGATTATGTGTGAAGGACAAAAGTGTGTAAAATAACTAAAATAAACTCCTCCAAGTTTATATAAACTTTCAATAAACCCCATATTTTCTACATAAATTTACCATAACCCCTCTTATCTTTATGTTGCTATTACATATTTATCATTGAAGTTTGTCAAACATTACAAATGCACCCTCCTATTAAAACTGCATCCTCATATTACATATTTATCATTTAAGTTCCTCAAACATTACAAATGCACTCTCCTATTAAAAATGCACCCTCATATTACATATTTAATATTGCCTAAATTATTAGGTACCCCTACCTATTTTGCACATTATAGTGAAGTCCCTAATATTACAAAATAACTCTTGGAATTGCAATTAACTTATCTTATCTACATTTGACTTAGCTTCAGCAGTCTCATTCTCATTTTCATTCATATTATCCCTTTCCCCAACAAGGTCTTTCATTATCTCCTCAATAATCTAGAACAAGTAGCCAAATTTTAATAATAATATGCTACAAAACATTCATAGCCATAATATTTGGATAATTTACCTTTGCAATGGCATCAATATTAGCAGTGTTATCACCAATTTGGTGATCAACCTCAAAGTCAAATGCTTGGTTTGTAGTTTGATGAAATTGGGAAGCCTCACCAACAGGCTCTAGCACATTTGCTATAGTTATAGAACTCTTAGCTTGGGGCTCCACCACATCCTCTCTAGCCACAACCTCTCCCGCAGGTTCTACCACATCCCCAATAGATGTAGCTACCTCACAAGATGTGTTGCCTCCACTACATTTAGAACCCTTAACAATATTCTCCTCAACAACTCCCACATTATTGCCCTCACCAGCATCATATTCAGCATACTTATCATCCACAACCTAATAGAAAGCAACATATATAACCTAATTATAAGTATGTCCACATACTTCAAATAAAACTTCAACATACACCATTAAGTTATATATATATATATATATTACATAAACCCCCTTCATATTTCAAATAACAAACTAATGCATCCCTTACATTTATTTTCAATTTAAAAATTACATAGAAAACTTACAATTTTTTTCACTTCAATCTCACTCTCTTTGCTAGCTGGATCAACTTATTCCCTTTCAGCGTGACTGCAGCCCTCTCCACCATTAGTTTTGTCATTGCTGCATCCTCCCTCAACATGAGTAGCCTCCAACAATAGCTCAAATGAATGGTCAATAGTCAAAGGAGGTGCCTCTTCTATTTGTACAAATATATCTATCTATTTCCTACATTCATTGAACTTAAACATATTCTGTAAAGACCTATCATCACATACTATCATCTTTTCCCTATAGCTAATATGCACTAATTTACACCTAAAAATGAAAAGCAAATTTCCAAAACAACCTACATTGCTTAGCATACTTTCTGTATCACTAATCAATTTTTCATAAGTGTATACATTAGGATCCACATTTTCAATCTTGTAAGTTGAGTCGGGCATGTGCACAACAAGGTTGACAATTCTAGAACCTATATCTGTATCAAAAAATTGAAAAATATAAATTACTAAATGTAGTAAAACATTACATTTACTCCCTTATACTTTTTTGATATTTAAATACAATGACATCTGATTTCCCATAACTAGCAAATAGTCCCAGATTTTGGAACAACGAAAATTAGTCCACTAACATTAGTTTTATCACACCGTTCATCAGTAAACTTAAAGCTATCAACATGCCTAGACTAAATCATGTGTAAAATACCTATTCAAGTTTATTTTTGGTGAAAAAATAGAAAATCCAGAAAAATTAGAAAAATATCCACACATTACGATTATAAATTGAAAAAAATGATATTTATTGACAAATCCCAAAGAAATGTATAACATAATAACAAGATCATACAAAAACAACAAGTTTTGGAAGAAAAAAAACATACATATCTCAGAGTTCCACACCCCAGTTTTTTTTCAAACTTCTCCTTTCAAAGTGAACTCCGATCAACATCCAGAACAGAGAGGATAATGTCGCGTTTGACACAAAATGAGTTTTGGGAATGTAGGCCGACAATTTTTTCTTGCGATTTTGAGCAATTTTTCTGTCTCTGTAAAATGAGAAGAGTAAGGAAGACAGTCATCTTCCTCTCTACTTTACCGCCACTAGAAGAGCATTTCAATAATATTAACAGGTAAAAGACATTTTTGTTTTTGACAAATTTTAATCTTTTTTTTCTCTTCCAGCCAAGGATGAAAATGGTATTTCACCCAAACCATCCACTTTAACGCCCGTCCATTTGCTTGAGGGGGTATTTGTAATTTTTCCAAACATTTGGACCTCATTGTAAATAGGCCAACCTCGGGGGTATTTGTAATTAATCCTAATATCAAATATATTTGATTTGATTGGTCCATAGGTATAGATACTTCATCTTTGACATTTGTTAATATTTGATTTGAGTGTAAAATAAATATTAAATTATTAATTAAAATTAATTATTTATTTTTTGAAATTAAATTTAATAAATTTTATGAAATAAATAAAAATTTTAAATTAATATCTAGTACATTATTTTACATGTTTCACTTTTTAATTGATCAAAAATTAACATGTGTACAAGGTATATAATGATAAATTAGAACAACAAATTTAGGACCTACAAAACCCCTAGGAATATAGTCTATAACCTTGTACGTAGTGCTTTCCTTTCAAGTCGGAATTTCTTCTTTAGTCCATCAAAATAAAAACTTAAAGAGTTATGTCTCTATCAAATTTGGTTGTCCATGGGTACAGACTCGAGACAAGTTGGGTTTGGGACGAATGATGAAAGTTTGCAAGGCAACTGAAAAATGTAAATATTTGCAATCATTCCCAGCTGTCGAAAAAACTTCATGGGGTTGTTGTAATGATGGGGCAATGAATGTGAAATCAGCCTAGTTTCCAAATGTATTGGCCGGCAAATCTTGCAGATGCCTGCCCCTGCACATGCAATTATATGCATAAAAAAATTCACAGAGAACATCATTGTAAATCTATTATTCACGTCTTAAATGGCTGCTCTTGAATGCCTTTTTTCTGTTTGCCGCAGAAATTGCAAGGTCTAATTAATTACTTGATCGTAATCATCATACTCTAAATGCTGGTGATTCTGCAGGGAAAGCTATGCTAAAGTGCAGAAAATGGATACTTTCTTAACTAATAATAATGGACAATTCACAAGAATTTGGCAACGGCCATGACAATGAAAAAATCCAACACATGGATTTGCTATTGTGGTCAAAGCCCGTACATGATGACCTTTTTCCTGTTTTTCTTTTTCTTCTTCCTCATTGTTTTTCGTTTTTTTTTTTTGGGCACAAACAGGTGGATTGGAGCTGGTTCTTCAAGAGTCGAGATCATATATATAAAAGCATCATCTAATCATGAACAGTCTTTCCTTGCAGGTGGTCAAAAATCACTTCTTTAAAACCTCAATAATTTGGTTTAAAGCTGTCCAAATGATTTGTTCGAAAAACTTTAGAACTTGTTGACAGAATGTTTAGCATCCTCCTAGCCCCACCAAGACAAATCAATCCATGATTTGTGCCAGTAATTTCGAAAACCTCACGTGAAAGTAGAGACAATTGCCAGGTTCCTATTTCTTCTTATGTGTACATGCAAAAGACAGACTACCATTCTTTCAGGAATACATCATGATCACGCATCAGTCCATGCAGAAAAAAGTGGGACTTGAGCCCTCATCTGGGCCGCCGATGGGATCCAAGGAGTAGGATTACTCGTAGGGCATGGGAAAAACTTGGGTGCCAGTGGAGGTGGCAATGCAAATTGCATTGGATTAAGTACATTGTTTTTATCTGAGCTGCCCTCTCTAGAGCTGCTTAAGCTTGTTGTCACCAGTGAAGGTGAAGAAGCAGCCGACATGTGGCTTGCCATCTTCCCAGCTGGCGCCTCGCCCACGTCTCGCTGACCAGAGTTCAACGGCTCAGTTCCAAAATTCCCATTTCCTGGAACGGAGAAATTTGCAACCTTAAAATTTTCTATTCCTCCTGGTTTCTCATGAGAAGACTGACAAAGGGCCATTCTCCAGTCAGACATATTGCAGTTGCTCTCTTTGGAGGAGGTAATTGGTTCGAGGTTATTGCTAGGATTAGAATTGACGTTGTTAAATGAATGCTCATTACATGAAGTGACATCTTTGCTACTACGCCTAGCCATTTCCCCAGAAAGAAGCCCGTTGCTTTCCATAATCCTCTCCACATCATAACGCGATATGTCGAAGTTGGTAACTGCATTTACACCCCTGAATTTAATGGCAGCTACATCATATGCCTCAGCAGCTTCTTCTTGGGTGCCTGAAATTATTATTATCAATCCGGCAACAATTAATAAATGTTTTGGGGATCATACAAACTAGAAAATGAAGGAAAATTGCCGTCAAATGTATATTCAAGATTCAGATAACTCACTGAATGTTCCAAGGTAAAGATCCTTGTTTCCTGCCACTCGGCCAATCCGAGCTTGCCATCGTCCATGTTGATGATGTCTGCTAAAGAACAACATAGAAACTCAAAGTTCGACAAAAACATAAAATTGATTTTCTTTAATTGAAGATGATGCGAAAAAATATCAAGACCTTGTCACTCCTCTGTAAATTGAAGCTCCTCTTGAGAAACCACTGCTTTTCCTGCAATATTATGGCAGTAAAATTTAATTGGAAAAAGAAAAAAGTAAACCGATGAACAGGCTGTGGCGAGGAAAATGTAAAATTGAAAAGACAGTAAAATAAAGAAAGCAGGGCCCAGAAATCCACCTTCTTAAGTGAGCAACATATTCTTGTCTGCTCATATTCTTCATATCTTCAAGTTCTTGTTGATAATTTTCCAACTACATAAGTTTTAAGAGTTTTTAATTTCGCATTTCTTAGTAAAGAAGAACGTTAACCAGAATAGCCAGAGAAGTGGAGTGGATAAAATGACAATCAAACCACACCGGAAAATTGATATGCGTTGAAGGTCCCCAGTATTTGAGTGCTGCCAAATCATAAGCCCTTGCAGCCTTTTCTTCCATGTCATATCCCCCTAAAATTGGCATTCGAAGATCACTTTGTATAAACGTAGGCTATGTAGCAAAGTATGCTTTTAGGTTTATCAGTTCAAAAAGTAGCACAATACAACAACAAAATCAGCAGAAGAGTATACCTAGGTATACTGGAAACGTGTTCGTATGTCATTCCACAGGAACCAAGATTTTGGGGACAACAAAGGAATTAGATAAGAATTATGTTAGTAAATAAAATTTAAGTAATTTTGTGGAACACGGGTAACATTTGTCATGGAATGCCTCACTAACCCTGCCTTCCCTTTCTGCTTTGACCTTCTTTCTTACAACTGTTGTCCCATAGATGAGCTTCGTATCTGCCTGTCCATCTGTGCCTGATGAAAAGATCCAGAAAGCAAAATCATCCTCAGATTATACGACTAAATCAGAATAACTAAGGTCTGTGCAGTAAAATCTGGAATTCAAGGCTTGAAGTGTTGGGGAAACAGAAGCATTCAGAAAGATGAACGCTGAAAAATTCTAGTACCATTAAGACAATATTTACAAAAGAAAGGCTGTAACAGTTTAAGAGAAGCACAAGCTGATGAATCGAAGAGAACATCTACAAAGAAAACTGAAAAACAGGTAAATATCTTACCTTGTGACGCCTCTATACTGGGAGGTCCTTTGCCCAAATGTATCAATGGACTTCCTATGGACAATCTGCTTCTGGTCAACCTTCCCAGGGCCCCTTTTCTTATTCTCCAAGCCCATGCAGTCAGCCATAGCGGGTGAGATGTGCTGCGAACCGGTCACACAGCTTGACTGAGAACCCGGGCTCATTGATAAGCTCAGAGACTGTAAATCACCATAACCCATCGAACCCATCTGTGCAGATTCCCCCGCATTGTCCTCCATACAAATTCCCATCTTCTCCTCCAATGCATGCGCGTCTGAATAGTTTCTTGGAACCCAGTGTTTCATGCCAGATATTTCATCATCAGCCATTGTTGGGAGCTGAAGATTGCAGTTTGTGAGCTGAGCTTCTTTAGGCTCTTCTTCAGATGCCTGGTACATTTCTTGCCCCCTAAATGCTGAGTAGTGCGGGTATTCTTGGACCTGAAGTTGCTGGTTTCTGGAGTTGTGTTGGAGATGGCTTAAAGGATCTTGGCCATTGTTGGCCTGGTTTCCTGGGTTTTGTTGATAGTACATACTGTCAAGGCTGAGAGCCATTCCTCCTCTGTCACAGCCTTCATAGTGATGGGTCCCCATCGTTGCACCACCAAAGAAATCCTCCAGTTTGGGTGTTGTTGAACTTATCATGCCTTCAAAGTGAATAAAAAAAGAGTCAAGGACGGTATATTCCAGAACTATAGAAAGGCATGCAAGTACAACAATGCACAACATATTCCAAGTAAAAAAAAGGTTTGAATTAAACCTTGTGGTTGTGACCTGTTGATGGCTTCCATTAAGCATAGTGACCCATCAGACTTGATTGGCATTACAGTTAAATGAGAATAGAAGCCAGCATTGTCCCCTTCAACCCCATAGTAAATTCCTGGATAGTTGTTAAAACTAGTGGAAAAGCTTATAGGAACTGCATTAGATTCAGTATTAGAGCAAGGCTGAGTTTGATGGTGATCTGCTGAACCGTCCATGCTGGGAGCAGAAAGAGAGAAACCCAACCAGTTGCTGTTTTGATTGCTGTTTCTTTCATTACTCATGGACTTCATTTTCCTCTATGAACCTCCTTTTCTCACTTAGAAAAATATAAAAGGGAGATTGTTGGCGAGTTTTTTTTTCCTTACCCGTTGCAAGAAAGCAAGTCAATCATTGGAACCAAATAAACTAATCATGTGGCAACTCTCTCCTTTGCCTCCCTCCATTTGAAAGAACTGGGTTTCTTTTGTTTTGTAGGTGCAGACTTAAGTAGAATGATATCTAAACCAAAATCTATCCAAAACTCATCCTCGGCTGAATAGCTGGATCTATGTTCTCTTTCTTTTGCTTTTCCTCTCTCTCTTTCCCTCTCTCTAGAAAGATTTCTAAAGAGAACAAAGCAAGGTCCTTTAAACTAAACAAAAAGAATGAGTTCCAGCAAGCAATGCTGGGCATCCTTCCTGCATTCCATTGGGATCCGTGCTAGAGAAAGACATCTTCTTTTGCTTTTTCTCCGCTCCACCCTGCCTCCGCCCTTTTCCTTTTTACCCTTTTTAATTGCATACATACGTGAAATACAGTCTATGTCCCTGCAGCTAGCGCAGCGATGTATATTCTGACTTCCGAGAATCAAGATCCCCTCACTCGAAGGGAACTTAACTAAGCTAAAATCCAATACGCAATAATAAACAGCTAGCTCACAAGGTCCAAAGCTTGCAACACAGAAAAATAGTTACTTATTGTGCAGAGAAACCCTGTGTGGAGTTGGAAACGCAATAGTCATACTAAACAATAAATTATATTATAAAACAGTTTTAAGTCGCGAGTTCCCTCTTTCTTTTTACCGATTCTTGAATTTAATAAGCCAGAGGAGATTGGCCAATATTAATATGATATGATAATCAATTGGCCTGGTCTGGTCTGTCTTACTCTGTGCAGTCCCCACTAGATATCTAACAAGCTTAAATAAAATTTTCCTTTTAGATATTCATATTTCATTCATGGTGGCTGATGATTCTGTCTTTTACGATATACAGTTGCAAAAATCTTTAGATCTCTCTAGGCAGAAGAAAGCTTGCCTGACTCTCTGGTCACTTCACAAGTACTTGCATACATATACATGTAGCCCTCTGTATGTTCTGGACCTATCGGGGCAGTGGCGATAGATATCTACTACTAATACCACACCCCAGCTAGTCTTGGTTACTTGACAAGGCTAAACGATGCCGTCTAAAAAGGTGTTGATGAAAATTACAAAAAAGTGTGCGAGGGTATGCACAATTGCCACAGAAATTCAGCAAGTGTGTGTAAGAAAAATAAAGTAGTTTTGACTGGGGGTGCATGCTATTGCTTATGCTTGTGGGTGCTTTTTTGAAGTTTTTTGGGAGGACAGGGCATTGTACCTTTGTAAAGAGGTTGAGCCAATGTTTGAATGGCACACTATCCAAATGTGGTTATTGAGCAGTTCCCAAATCTTAATAACTTTCGTGCATTGCGCCTCTTCGAGAATTTTGTACGGTTCCAGTCTTGCTTCCACGCTCCATTTATTGTTCTTGTTAGAGTGGGGGAAAAAAGAAAGCAAAACAAAGGTTATGTTTGGTTATATTTTTTATTTGATTTTATTATATATTTATTATGTATTTTGGTAGAATGAATTATTGGAGAATGTGAAAGTTATTTTTTGATATGTTTGTTTATATTTTGGGATGAGACATTTTTTTACTGTAACAGTCAAATCAATACTTTTTTTATTAGATTTTTGGAATAAAAATAGAATTGAATGATTATTTTAACATTAGAATAATAAAAAATATATATAATATATATTAGCGATGTGCATCTTAAAAGAAAAATGAGAATATATTTGGTTATATTTTCCCAAAACAATGTTGTTTTAGGGAAAACATAACCAAACATAGCCTTTGAAAAAGAACAACATTCAATTGCATTTTCACTCTAAAGAAACAAATCAAATGCGAAAGACCTTTTCCTTATGCCTAGAGCTGTTTGCTTTTATTTTCACTGCTCTTTTATTTTCTCCACAAAATAAAAATAAATTTATCAATTTTTTTTTCAATTTTTACATATATTTTTATTCTCAAATTATTTTTTCAAGCATATTTTTACATTCCTTTTCCATTTTCTCACATTATTTCCCCTTATTCTCATTTTCATGAATTTTAATATAAAAACACAATAACATTCAAATGTATTTTATTTTCAACTTTATACATCTATTTTATTTTAGACAAAATATCTAAGCTTTTTTAAATTTAAACTCATAACTACCCTTTTACTTTTTGCAAAGGATAAAAAATAGAAAATGAGTTTGAAAATGTATCCAAACGGGCTTCTACTGTTTAAAAGTACATGTTTTTAACCATCCTTTCCCATACCTATAAAAGAATTAATACGGAATTCAAAAATCATAACAAATTGACTTTGAATTTAAATTCTATAATTTGGAACCGGTAATGATCTTTTTAAAAATATCTGAAAAAAATAAATATGTTTTTAATCATGATTGAATTCTAAATATGAGTTGGTTTCTTTGTTCTTCGCAGTTCTTCCTTTGATTGATAATAGGCATTTAAAATTATTCAAATTTAAATCTTAAACTTCACATATATAGAATCATTTAAGTGGTGGTATACAGACATGAAATGGAATTATAAAAGGCATTTGTAAACCCATTCCTAAACCCATACGTGACATAATATAGACATGAGAATCCCATTCCCATGCAAATAGTTATTTCCAAAAGTATGAGTTTAGTAATCTCCTCCCTCCTCCATGCTTTACTATTTCCAAGCCATCAAAATTGAATCTATATTTTTCTGACAAAATTATCCTTCGAAATTTAATAAAAGAATTTGATATTGCTAAAAGCTCCACTTTGTAAATGTTTAAAATGTTTAATGCTGTTTACCAACACCTATAAAAAAAAAATGTTGTTTACCAACTTCTTTGACTGGCATGTGTTTTTTTTAATTATATATTTTACTCAAATATATTTTTTAATAATATCATAAAGATATTAAAATATCACAAATTATTATAGAAAGATAAAAAAAAATATAAGGACGAAATGAAAATGAGATTAAATATACACCTCTCAAAGTTTAAAAAATAAGCTAAAGGCGTATTGACCGTATTCATGCATCTTCAAGATCATTAAAAATATGTGGGATTCTATCAAAAAAAAAACAAAAAAAAAAAAAAAAACATGACAGACTATTATCAAAAAGTAAAAAATGAAATTGAGTATAGTAACATGCTTATCAATTTTTTCAATAAGAAATTAGAGGCGTTGGCTTTGTCCACGGCTAACTCAACATATAAAACTTGAAATGTCAATTATATTTATACCTCATTGAAAGAAGTAAAGAATAAGTACAAATAAATAAATAAAGAGTCGTGAATCCTATGTGACTCTTCAAATTAATTTTTTAGACAACATGGTCGATAAGATTTTAAATGTATATGATCTGTATAACATGAAAATGATATTAAAATTATTTAATTACAGACTTGCCCTATAATATTTTTTTAAATAATGTATAAAAAATAATTTATGATTAATTAATTCTATACAAAAGGATAATTTGATTTTTCAAAATATTTGCTTATAATTCCTATCTGTCACTGTTATACCAATCATGATATTAGAATTAAGTAAAGAATGGTTATTTGATTTCTTTGTCATTCTTTATACATACCAAGTTTAAAAATATGCTATACTTACATCATTCATTTCTCACGTTCATTTTATTTCTAAAATTATTCGATTCCCACTTAATTCATTTATGATATACCATTCGTACCCTAAATGTGAACATAATGTCATTTGATTAATTGATTAGTGGCAAACATTTAAAAAAAAATAAATTAAAGAATTATTTGTGAAAAACGACATTTCAAAAGAGTAATCGTTTAATGTTAAGAACTGGGCAGTATCTTAACGACTCACTCAAGTGGAAATATGAATTCTATGGCATATTAATAAAAAAGCATAATTGCGCTTTCCTTTTTTGTTATTGGATAACTACGCTGTCCTTTTTTATTTGAAGCTATTCAGGTATTTAGTCTAGGCTTATGTTTGTAATGGGAGGCTTGAACTTAGGACCAAAAAATGCATATTCCTAAGTTATGTAGAAGGGGTTAAAGGTCAATGTCTATGGTGTATCGATGATAAGGGCTCCAAATTGGTGCTCAATAGAGATGTGACTTTTGATGAGTTTGTAATATTAAAGAAAGAGGAGTAAGATGAAAGCAGTCAATAGGAAATTATGGAGAAGGTAGAGTTTGAGATTGACACTCCAAAAAGCTTTCTGAAAAGGAGATAAAGAGTAGTGGATGAAGCCTGTGTGAGCTTGTTACCACTAGAACAACAATAAAGAACTGAATTACTATAAAACTATCATTTGGCTTACGATGGAGGCAAGAGATAGATTTGACCACCATAGTAGTTAAGGTATTTAGATTTCGTGGGTTATGTTTTGAGTTTGGTTAAGGAGTTTGTGGGAGATAATCCATTCACATACATAAGGCTATCTCACATCTAGATTCTAATACATGGATAGCTTCCATAAGCAAAGTGAAGGAATCTATAAAAGAATGGTACATGTGAGCAAGTTAATGTACCTAAAAGTTAGAAAATTATTGGATGCAAGTGAATTTTCAAGCATAGAAAATGGGAGTTAACTTTTAGGAAATTTTCTTTCCAGTGGTGAAACACACTTCCATTAGTGTGTTGCTTGCTATGATAACTTTATTTGATATAGAGTTGGAGTAGATGGATGTCAAAATGTCATTCTTGTATAGTGAATTAGAGGAGCACATATACATGAGTCAACAAAAAAGATTCATTATTTTGGGAAAGGAAGATCAAACTTGCCTTTTGAAGAGATTTTTGTATGGTTTAAAGCAATCTCCCAGATAGTGGTATTAGTATAAAAGGTTTGATTTTTTCCTTGTCAAGATTAGGTATGTTAAGAGAATTTATGACTGTTGTGTGTATTGTAAGAATTGTGGTGGTAGCTTATGTTGGAATAATGCCCCGTAAGCCAATTGGATTGTTGTGTAAAACTACTCTACTTGTGATACAATCATGATTGAATAATATTCTTATTAAATGACCATTTTCATCTTATACTTTTTACACGCTTCATTTGCATTTGGTTGAAGCCCCTAAATCATATAAAACTACGGGACTTGATCACACATGTGATGGTAATCATGAAATGAGTCTCCACGGTCATAATTTTAAAGTATTGCAAGTCATAAATTTTATGAGACAGGGTTTTTAAGATTCAGACAAACTTGCACAAATGATGTATATTCCAAGGGGTTGGATATTACTCCATTTCATGGGCAATCTATGTGAGATATAGATGTATGTTAGTGGGTGCTTGTTAGAGAACAAGTTTACTAAAGACCCGCCTAGAGAGTCTACTAGATAGCCGTAGTGGCACATCGGTAGTGGCAATTCTCAAGCTTACGATAGTGCATAAAATTAGTGCTTAGACTTGAGGTTTCATGGTAACCTTGTGTTTAGGTCCTTATGCTTTGACCTTTACTTAACCATGTGGTAGGCCATATGGGGTTGAGATTGGGCATGAGCTATTAGGTATGGAGATTTGTGAGATCTAAAATGGGATCCATCTTTTCATGGTTGTGAAAAATGAGTACATGTCCTATATATTCTATAATGATCGATTTGAAGAAATCCTTGCGTAAGGCAGTATAACAATTTGGAAATGGTATTTTTCAAAGTTGAGGTCATAAAGGAAAATCAAACATTGCATGTAGAGACATAGTTATTGAGGTTATTAGGGAACCAACTGACAAATATCTTGTCCTATGCCTCTTTTGCATGGTAAGCATAAACTATAATGGTTTATCAAGACATAATTCATTCACCCAATTAGTTAGGTTCCATAGGCTTATTGTGGGATATTGATCATGAAGATTGGGTATTTTTCAATTAATAGAATTTAATTAAAAGAGTTATTAATTTAAAAGAGTTTAAAATAATGTGAATATTTCAATATTCAAAATATTATAATGAGTCGTGAGTCCATATCTAATGAATGGATGAACCTAATGAGTCACACACAAAAGCTTAAACAAGCTTTTATTTGGTAGGAGGAATTTTCTAAGGAGTTAAAAAATTCAAGTATAAGCAATCTTGGAGAGAGGATCGATTGACTATTTTAATTGATCATTTTGGCTTGATTAATTTAAGTGTTAAACTAATCAAAATAATTTAAGGAGATAAGTTAGGCCAATTAAATTAAGGAGTTAATTTAATTGGTGCCATATGATAATTAATTAGTCAACTTAAGAAGTTAACATTATTTGACTTTAACAGTTAAGCTAATTAACTTAAGGAGTTAAGTTAATTTAATTAAATTGAGAATTTAAATTTTGGAGGGAAATCAAATGGAAGAGTTCATTTGATTTAAGTTAATTAGCATTTCATTTCATGAGATGAAATGCAAATGTTAATTAAATGCAAATGTATGTGCAAGTTGGCAAGTTGGCCAACTAGCATATAGGGTATGATGGATGCATCAAAGAGCTTCCATCCCCTCTATAAAAAAGCTATGTGGTTGGCCACTTGGAGAAGTTGGCTATCCTCATATTTTCCCTCCAAGTGTGACAGAATTTATATATTGTTTAATCACGCAAATTCTCTGCTCCTTCTCTCCTCCAAAACGACCAATCCTCACCTTTTTACTCTCTTGTCCTAGCACAAGTAAGGTTTAATTACATCTTGCCTAAGGTGTGTTGATTTGATCATTAGAGGTCATGCACTTGGAGGACTTAAAATTCTTTGGTGGATTATCCATTGCATAGGTTTTTAGGAGCATCGTTGGGTGATCATTTGGTTTCTGATTCCAACAATTTTTTGCTAGAGTTTTAGTCATTTGGTTTTGTTTATATTTGCCAACTTTGCCAATTTTTGGAGAATTGGAAGGAGAGTTTTCATATCTAATGATTGGAGTTAGTTGATCTTCCAAGAAAGGAGTCTTTGGAGTGATTTGCAAATCCTTTGTTTCGAATTCCAAAGGTAAATCTTCTACCTTCAAATCCTTATTTAAAGCATGACTATGATCCTTGGGATGAGATGATTGGTTTAATTATTGCCTATTTTTGGTTTTAATATTTGGATCTCAATCAATCTCTTTCTTTCAAGTGGTATCGGAATCATTTTCTTGCCTAAATTTGGAATTTAATGAATTAGTTCAAGTGATGAATTGATTCTAAATCTCATAACACTTGATTCAACTGATGAATCTAAGTATTTGGATGCTTTTGTATATGGCTCTATGTGTGTTGAATTGGAATATATCAATTTATGTTTAACTGTTATTTCGTATGTTGGCATGATTTTGATTCTAGTCTTATGATGTTAAATGTTGATTTAGCATTGGATGATATTTATATTGATATAGCATGTTAATTATCACTTTAAAGTGTTTGGGCTATTTTTGGATCCAATTAGATTGGAGTTAATTGGAGATTTTTGAATAATGTTGATTCTTACTTAGACTTGATTTTTGAAGCATGTTTGAGCAATTTTCAGTTTTTAAAGTGTTTAGAATTTGGAAAATTTTTAAAATGTGTGTGGAATAATAGTATGGAGGTGTCTTATTGATTGGAGATGGCAAAAACATGAAAATGCACAAAATAGAGCCCATGGTGCCTAATCGACAAGGCTACTGTTAAGTTGCCCAGGCGCATAGCGGGCGCATGGAGTGCATGCTTGGCTGGGCAGCAGCCCATCGAGAAGGTTGCCTAAGGACTAATTTTGATACTATTTTGAGTTTTGGCCTATATAATCTTCATTGTTCCATGCAAATTTCAATGCACAATAGTTGTGTAAGGGTTCAAAATAATGTTGGACATTTTTGCATACTTTTAAAGTCAAGTTTAAGTTAATCCTCAATTTGGTGCAAAAATGAGAAGCATAAGGATGTACGCTTATTTTTGTCGATTAATGAATTGTTTATGAAATAAGCATTTAATTGATGGAATTGAATGTCAATTCTTATTTATTGTTTATTTAATTGTTGAATGGATGATGAATGAATGAGGGATAAACTCGAGCCTTTAAATTAGTTTTAATTTTCAAAGTTTTTTGAAAAGGGCTGTATAAAAATAGGGCCTTGCATGCCTTTTGATTTTCTACCTCGTAAATGTTATGAGAGTAGAACTCTAGGGGTGAGGATTTTTTTTCTCTTGTAAATGTTGCAAAAAGACAAAGAATGCCAAGAGGATTAAAGAGGTTTGAAGACTCATGAATGTATCCACTTGGATCAAGGAGGCTTGAAGACTCATGAATGTATCCCATACATTCATGTAATAGATAGGATTTAATCAAATCACTTAAATCAACTAAGTAGTGCACCTATAGCTCTAAATACACTACTTGGTTAAGGCTCATGGTCATCCCATCCTAGGAGCATGCTAGGCACATTTACTTATTTATGCTTCTCTTTACCATATTTATATATGAGATGTATGGTTAGAATATGGAGAACCTAAATAAGAGACAACAATATTGATGAGATCTTTCAAAGTAAGAAAAATCCTCAACTTAATATTTTGAAAAACTTAGACTCCTCTAAGTTGTAGATTTGATCCTCTAATCATTGTCAATTTCATTTGACTAATTTGTTATGAACTTCAACATGTCCAAGTAAGAAGTTATGATTAATGAATTAGTTAATATGTTGGTGACTATCAAGTCGACTATAAAAACAGACAAACCATTAATGCTTGCATCATCTTCCAAGTCTAAATGCCCCAGAGGCAAGAAGTAAGGAATTAAGAAAAAAAGTTCTTCTTTGAAAAGGAAATAACCATTAAAACCTGATGGAGGAGTTAAGAAGAAGAAAAAGGTAAAGAAAGATGCCACTTGTTTCTACTATGGTGAGATGGGCCATTGGAAACAAAATTGCAAGAAATATCTAGCAACCTTTGGGAAGGGTATGTACTTTATTGAAGTGCATTTAACAATCAATTTTTCCTTATGGGTATTTGATACATATGTGGTTCTCACTTTTGTAATTCATTATAGAGGATGGAAAGAAAAAGGAGTCTAAGTGATGAGGATTTGATCCTCTGCCTTGGCAACAAAGCAAGGGTTGTGGCTAAAGTTGAATGCACCATGAAGTCAGACTTAGGGAACTTCTTGATTGTATTAGATCCTTGTTACTATGTACCGAATCTTTTGAAGAATATTATTTCAATTTTTGTTTTGAATAGTGAAGGATATGTTTTTTGAATATCAAATGGGAAATTGAAAGTAATAAAGAATGGTTCTTTAGTTGCAATGGGTATACTTAATAATGGATTATACATTTTGGATTCTCAACCTTCACTTATGCATATTCAACAAAGTAATAAAAGAAAATTAGATAACCAAGAAAGTGTCATTTTGTGGTATGTAAGACTTGGTCATATTTTCAAAAATAGGATAAGCAAGAAAGAAACCCTCGAAGCACTAAATGTTAGTGGCATAGAGGAGCTTCTTACTTGTGAATTTTGTTTAAAAGGAAAAATAACCATCTCTCTTTTTGTAGGACAAATGGAGCGAACTATAAATCCTTTAAATTTGATCCATATGGATATTTGTGGACCACTAAGAGTTAATGCTAGAGGAGGCTATCCTTACTTCATCACCTTCCTCGATGATCATACTCGATTCTGATGTGTGTATCTTATGAAGTACTAGTCTAAAGTTTTTCAAAGGTTCAACGAGTATAGGAATAAAGTAGAAAAGCAACAAGGACTTAGTATTAAGGTTCGTCAATCAAATCTAGGATAGGAATACTTAAGTACCAATTTCTTGGATTATCTAAAAAAAATGGGATATTTTTACAATAGACTCCACATGGCACACCCTAACATAATAGAGTAGTTGAGAGGAGAAATCGTACTTTATTGAACATGGTACATTCTATGATGAGCTTTATCGATGTGCCTAAATCTTTTTGGGGATATGCCCTTGAGACGATAGTGAGGTTACTAAATGTAGTTCCCTCAAAGTTGATGCCAAAGACACCACATGAGATGTGGTATGGTAAAACTCCCTCTTACTCCTTTTTAAGAGTTTGGGGGTCACTTGTATATGTTAAGAGACTAGTAGGAGACAAGTTGGATGCGAGATCCACTTTATGTAAGTTTGAGGAATGCCAAAAAGAGTCTTTAGGTTATTATTTCTATGATCTCTCGAAACAAAAGGCATTTATTTTAAAGAACGCCACATTTTTGGAAAAGTAATTTCTATTAGATAGAAAAGGCATTATCATTGAACTTGATAAAGTTCGAGATGATCATATTATCCTACAAGTGGTAGAAATAATAAAGCATCTCGAGCTTAGCATACAACCTCTATGAAGGTCGGATCGAATCAAGAAGCAACCCGAAAGTTTTAGATTTCTTCATGATATGGGTCAAACGGATAGTGATCTATAGACCTATAAGAAAGCTATGTTAGATATAGATTCGAGATAATGGCTTAAGGCCATAAAATTTGAAATATACTTCTTGTACTCTAATGAAGTATAAACTTTAGTAGATCTACTGGAAAGTATAGCATTTGTTGGTTGCAATTGGATCTACAAGCTCAAGCTAAGAGTTGATGGAAAGGTGACGACCTTTAAGTCTAGACTAGTAGCAAAAGGTTATACTCAAAGACTTGATATTGATTTTGAGGAAACCTTTTCACTGATTACTATGCTTAAGTCCATTAGGATTATGCTTGCTATAACCACTTATTATGATTATGAAATATGGCAAATGAATGTAAAAACTACTTTTGGCAATGGAAACATTGAAGAAAAAATCTTTGTAGAGCAACCACAAGGTTTTACATCCAAAAGAAGTGAGCAAAAGTTTTGCAAACTCTAAAGGTCTATCTATGGATTAAAGCAAGCATCACAAAGTTAGAACATATGTTTTGATAAAATAGTCAAATCGTTTGGCTTTGTAAAAAACGTGTATGAGCCTTATGTGTATAAAAAGGCTAGTAGGAGTTTGATACAGTTCATTATACTTTATATTAATGACATTATTCTCATTGGGAATGAGAAAAAAGGGTTAGAGTGTATTAAAGCATGGTTATCTTTGCAATTCTCCACGAAAAATATGGTAGAAGCATTTTATGTATTAGGTATACAAATCTATACAGATAGATTGAAGAAGATGTTAGGGCTCTCCTAAACTAGGTACATTGACAAGATACTAAAGAAGTTTAGTAGGAAAGAATCCAAGAAGGAATTCCCCCCATAGGACATGGTCTTTATCTCTCTAAGTTTATGGTCTTGAAGAATAAAGATGAGAGAGAAAGAATGTCCCACGTACCTTATGCATCTGTGACTGGGAGCATAATGTATGTCGTTTAATATACTAGACAGAATGTAGCACACGCTCTAAGTGTTATGAGCCACTTTCAATCCAATGCCGATGAAACTTATTGAATGGTTGTAAAAGCAATCCTAAAGTACTTGAGAAGAGCTAAGGATTTATTTTTGGTTTAGGCAATGAAGAATTGAAAGTTAAAGGGTTTTTGAATTCTAGTTTCCAATTTGATGAAAATGACCTTAAATCCACCTTAAGATTTATGTTTTGCCTCAATGGCGATGTGGTGAGTTGAAAGAGTTCCAAATAAGACACCATGGCCAACTCCACCATCGAGGTGAAATACATTGCAGCTTCAAAAAATTACAAAGGATACTATTTAGACAGAAAACTTTATCCAAAAGTTAGATGGAGTGCCAAGCATTATAGAGTCAGTTGTTATCTATCATGACAACAATGGAGCCATTGCACAAGCAAAAGAGCCGAGATCTCATCAATGATCAGAGCATATTTTAAAGCATTATCACTTAATCATTGAGATCATTGATAGAGGCAACATCTGAGTGGAGAGGGTGGCCTCATAGAACAATATAGCAGGTCCACTAATTAAACCCGTAACACGAAAGGTTTTTGAATGACATCTTGAGAAGATGGGCCTTAAGATTATAGGGAATTGACTTTAGGGCAAGTGAAAGATTGTTGGAATAATGCCCCATAAGACAATTGAATTGGCATGTAAAACTATTCTACTTGTGATACATCTTGATTGAATGATATTCTTATTGAAATGGCTGTCTTCATCTTATGCTTTTTATACTCTTCAATTGCATTTGGTTGAAGCTCCTAAAGCATACAAGACTACGGGACTTGGTAATGTGTATGATAGTGGTCATGAAATAAGTCTTCACGATTATGATTTTAAAGTATTCCAAATCATAAAATCTCATGAGATGGGACATCTAAGATTTGGATAAACTTGTACTAATGATGCTTATTCCAAGGGGTTGGATATTGCTCCGTTTTATGGGCAATCTTTGTAAAACATAGATATATGTTAGTGGATGCTTGTTAGAGAATAAGTTCACATAAGACCTACCTAGAGAATCCACTAGACAGCTATAGTGGCAAGTTTTGAAACTTATACTAGTGCATATAATTAGTTCTTGGACTTATGGTTTTATAATAATCTTATGTTTAGATCCTTATGCTTTGACTTTTCCTCGACCTTGTAGTAGATCATACAGGGTTGAGATTGGGTATGAGCTACTTAAGCATGGTGGTTTGTGAGCCAAGATAGGATCCATCTCCCCGTTATTATGAAGAACATGCACATCTCTTATGTATTCTATAATAATTGATTCAAAGAAATCCTTGCGCAAAGTAGGATGACAATTTATAAAAGGTGTTTTCCAAAATTGAGGTTATAAATGGGAATCAAACATTGTATGTAGAGATATAGTTATCAAGACTATTATGGAGCCAACAATTATCTTGCCCTAGGCCTCCTTTAGGAGATAGGAGACGAAAAGATTGTATTTGCATGGTAAGCATAAGCTATAATGGTTCATCAAGACATAATTCATTCATCTAATTAGTTGGACTCCACAAGATTGTTCTAGATATCGACCATGGAGATCGAGTACTCTTCAATCAATAAAGGTTAATTGAAAGAGTTATTAGTTTAAATGAATTTAAACTAATATGAATATTTCAATATTCAAAATATCACAATGAGTCATGAGCTCATGTCTAATGATGGATGAATCTAATGGGTCACGTACAAAAGCTTAAGGAAGCTCTTATTTGATAGGAGAAATTTTCTTAGGAATTAGAAAAATCAAGTTTAGGCATTTTTGGAGAGAGGATTGATTGACTATTTTAATTGGTCATTTTGGCTTGATTAATTTAAGTGTTAAATTAACCAAAATAATTTAAGGAGTTAAATTAGGCCAATTAAATTAAGAAGTTATTTAATTGGTGTCACATGACGTGCAATTAATTAGTCAAGTTAACTCAAGGAGTTAACATTAATTAACTTAAAGAGTTAAGTTAAATTAATTAAATTAAAGAGTTAATTTAATTAAATTGAGAATTTAAATTTTGGAGGAAAATCAAATGAAAGAGTTCATTTGAATTTAAGTTAATTAGAAATGAAATGCAAATGTTAATTAAATGTAAAAGTATGTGCAAGTTGGCAAGTTGGCCAACTAGCTTGGAGGGTGTGATGGAAGCATTGAAGAACTTCCATCCCCTGTGTAAAAAGGCCATGTGGCTGGCCACTTCGAGAATTTGGTTGTCCTCACATTTTCTCTCTTAAGTGTGATATAATTCATATATTGAATAATCACACAAATTTTCTTATTTCTCTCCCCTCCAATACCGCCACTCCTCACTTTCTTCTTATCTTGTTCTAGCACAATTAAGATTGAATTAGAGCTTGCCTAAGGAGTATGGACTTGATCATTAGGAGTCCTACACTTGGAGGACTTAGAATTCCTTGGTGGATCATCCATTGTACCAATTTTTGAGAGCATCATTGGACGATCATTTGGTTTCTGATTCTATCGATTTTGGCCTAAATTTCAGTCATTTGGTGGTGTTGGTATATGCCATTTTTGCCAAGTTTTGGAGAATTCGAAGGGGAGTTTTTAGATTCAATGGTTGGAGCTAGTTGATCTTCCAAGAGAGGAGTGTTTGGAGTGTGATCTTCTCAAATCCTTTGTTTCTAATTGTAAAGGTAAATTTTCGACTTTCAAATTTGAAAGCAAGTAAGGCACTAGGATCCAATTATCAAAACTTCAAAAGTATAAAATTAAATAGTTCTTACAAGAATAACAAGGAGCTAGGGATTCAGATTTGGTGAGAGCATCACCTTGGAAAGCAAAATCCAAGGAGAAACTTTTGAACATTTCACAATTCTAGAAATTATCTACAACTGGCGTAGTTGGAAGAGTGTGAAAATAGCCCAACCAAAACTCCTCCAAAAATTCTAATAAAATTATTGAAGATTCTAAACACCTCAAATAACTCTTTGTAAAAATGTTGGATCAAAAATCCTTTTGGATCTCCTTGGAAAAATTCACCAAATCAGACTCTATGCAAGTGGATCTCCAAAATCAAGCAAACTAACTTGTTTGCCTCTATTGTTATAATCCACACACTAATTAGATCTTCCAAAATCTCTAGTCTATAAGTTGGAGTAAGACCAGAGATACAATAATGGTGGAGGCCAATTTTAGGTTGGAAGGAAGAATAAGAATGCAAAGTTTTCAACACATGAATGCAATGCTTGCTAGGAGTTTTGGAGTGAAATTGCACAGAATCTAATTCTTCACAAATAGTGTGATGCATTGGCCGATCCTATTTCTATATCTATATATAGATGCTAAATGGTGTGATGCTAAGGTGGCATCATACATTGCATAAGGAGGGGGCAGCTAAGAGGGGTTGCCCAGGTGGAAAATTAAATTTAAATCTCATTTGAATTTCATATGCATTTTAATTATATTTAGAACTAATTCCAAATTAATCAAGATGCTAATTCAAATGAACTCTTCATTTGAATTTTCTCTCCAAAATTTATTCTTCCAATTAATTAAATTAAACTCTTTAATTTAATTAATTATCCTTTGACTTAACTCTTTAAGTTAAACTAGCTTAACTCTTTAAGCTTATTTTGTTAACTTAACTCTTTAAATTAACTTGACCAATTGATGGTCATGTTGGCACCAAATAATGAATTTCTTGATTATTGGTTTAATTTAACTCCTTATATTAATTGATTAATTTAATATTTAAATTAATCAAGCCTAAAACGACCTTCAAAATTGGCACCATAAAATCAGTCCATTAGGAGTTGATTTTCTAATACCTAGAAAATTTTCTCCATCAATTAGGAAACTAATTGGATTTTGTGTATGACCCAATGAATTCTATCATTCATTAGACATGGACTCACAACTCCTTGTGACTTTTGAATATATTATATTCATTTTAGTTTAAAACTCCTTTTAAACTAATTAACTTAATTCAATCAATCTCAATTGAAGAGTACCCATTCTCCATGGTCAATGTCCAACTTTAAGCCCATAGAGCCCACCAACTCATTAGCTAAAATGAATATTCTGGAGAACCATCATCACTTTATGCGTGCCATACAGATACAATCTTTCCACCTCCTATCTCCCGAAAGAGGCTTGTGGTAAGATATTTGTCAACTCCTTAATAGCCTCGATACTATGTCTCTATTCTAAATGTTCAATCCTATTGTGTGACCTCACCTTTAGAAAACTTCTTTTTAAAATTGTCAAACCACTTTGTGCAAGAATTTCTAGGAATTGATCATTATAGAATACATATGAGATGTTTTTTCCCTTCATAATAGCGAGGAGTTGAATTCTATCTTGGATCTCACAAACTTTCCAGCCAAGTAGCTCATACCTAATCTCAACATGAAAGACTCATTAGGCAATCAAGGAAGAGTCAAAGCATGAGGACCGGACACAAGGTTTCCATGGATTCTCAAGTCAAGGACTAATGATATGTACTAGTGTAAGTAGGAGAATTAGCCACTACCGACTTGCCACTATAGCTATCTAGTGAATACTCTGGTGGGTCTTCAGTGCTTTGTTTTCTGACAAGCACCCACTAACATGCACCTGTATCTCATACAATTGCTCATAGAATGGAGCAATCTCTTACTCTTGGATTTATGCATTATTTTTGCAAGCTTATCCGTATTTTAGATGCCTTGCCTCATAAGATCAATAACTTGGAAAATTTAAGATCACAACTGTGTAAGACTTATTCCATGGTTACCAAACCAAATCCTACAGTCATAGGTGATCTAATAGCTTTATCCAAATTCCAGTAAAGTGAAATAATGTATAGGATAAAGGTAGCCATGTAAAGAATATCATTTAATCAAGATTATTTTACAAGGAAATAATTTTTACATGACCAATCTCATTAGCTTGCAAGGTACTATTTCAATAATCTCCCACTTGTCCTAAAGCTAATGCTCTATAGCCTTAAGACCCATCTTCACAAGATATCTTTCAAAGACCTTTTGCGTTAATGATTTCGTTAGTAGATTTGCTTTGTTGTCTTCCCAGGCAACTCTTTCCACTCGAATGTCACCTTTATCAATGATCTCTCGGATCAAATGATATCATCTCAATCTGTGCTTCGATCATTGATGAGATATTGGCTCTTTAGCTTGTGCTACCCCTATAGTTGTCACAAAAGACAACTGTTAGCTTAGTAATGCTAGGCACTATATTCAACTCTTTAATGAAGTTTTTCATCCAAATACCTTTATTTGCAACTTTCGAAGCTGCAATATATTCTATTTCAGTGGTTGAATCAACTGTGGTGTCTTGCTTGAAACTTTTCCAATTCACCATGCCACCATTGAGGCAAAATATAAATCCAGAAGTGGATTTGAAGTCATTTATATCGAATTGGAAACTAGAATCCAAAAATTCCTCGAGTTTCAATTCTCTATTGTTGTATACTAAAAATAAGTCCTTAGTTCTTCTCAAGTACTTGAGGATTGTTTCCATGGCCAACCAATGGCTCTTATAAGGATTGGATTGGAACTTACTTGTAACGCTTAATAAGTGTGCCATATTCAATTTTGTACATTGAACTGCATACATTATGCTTCCAATGGCGAAGGCATATGGTATGTGAGACATTCTTTGTTTCTCTTCCTCAGTCTTGGGGGCCATAGATTTTGAAAGACAAATGCCATGTCTTATGGGAAGGAATCATCTCTTGGATTTTTTCATATTAAATCTCTTTAGTATCTTATCAATGTATGGGGTTTGGAAAATCCCTAGCAACCTCTTCAATCTATCTCTATAGATATGTATTCCTAACATGTAGGATGTTTCTCCCAAATCCTTCATGGAGAATTGTATAGATAACCATTCGTTAGTACACTCTAACATTCATATCTCATTCCCAATGAGAAGGATGTTATCAACACAAAGCACAATAAACTGTACCGAACTTTCACTAGCCTTTTTGTACACACATGGTTTATACATATTTTTGACAAAGCCAAATGATTTGACTATTTTATTAAAATGTATGTTCCAACTTTGGGATGCTTGTTTGAGTCCATAAATGGATCTTTAGAGTTTGAAAACCTTTTGCTCACTTATCTTGGATGTAAAATATTGTGGTTGCTCCATACAAATTTCTTCTTCAATGTTGCCATTGAGGAAAGCAATTTTTACATCCATTTGCTATATCTCATAGTCATAATATGTAGCTATGGCACAAAGAATCTGAATGGACTTAAGCATCATGACCGGTGAAAAGGTTTTCTCAAAATTGATATTGAGTTTTTGAGTGTAACCTTTTGCCACTAGTCGCACTTTAAAAGTCACCACTTCTCTATCTACCCCAAGCTTTCGCTTATAGATCCACTTGCAATCAATAGAAACTATTCACTTTTGTGGATCTACTAAAGTCCATACTTTGTTTGAGTACATGAAGTCCATTTCAAATCTCATGGCTTCAAGCCAACATCCTGAATCTATGTCTGACATAGCTTTTTCATAGGTCTTCAGATCATCATTTGATTGTCCCATCTCATGAAGAAGTCCAAACCTTTTGGGTTGCTTCTTGATTCGATTCGACCTTCTTAGAGGTTGCGTATAAAGCTCTTGCAATTCATTTATTTCCACTGCTTGTAAGATTTTTTGATCGTCTGGAACTTTATTAAGTTCAACGACAATGCCTTTTTTATCAAATCAAAATTTCTTTTCCAAAAAGTAGGTGTTCCTTAAAACAAACCCCTTTTATTTCGAGGGATCATAGAAGTAATAACCCATAAACTCTTTTTGGTATCCTACAAATTTGCATAAGATGGATCTACTATCCAACTTATTTCCCATTGTCCATCTCATATAGGTTGGAGATCCCTAAACCTTTATATAATGGTAAAAGGGTGTTTTACCATGCCACATCTCATATAGTGTTTTAGGCATCGACTTTGAAGGTTCCATGTTTAGTAACTTCACCACCATGTTCAAGGTATATCCTCAAAAGGATATGGACACATCAGAAAAACTCGTCATAGAATGTATCATGTCCAATAAAGTATAGTTTTTCCTCTTGGCTACTCCATTGTGTTGGGGTGTGCTAGGTAGAGTCCATTGAAAGAAAATCCCATTCTTCTTAAGATAATCCAAGAATTTGGCACTTAAGTATTCTTTTCCTTGATCAAATTGAAGGGCTTTAATACTAAGTCCTTTTTGCTTTTCTGTTTCACTCATATACTCTTTGAACTTTTCAAAGGTCTCGGACTTGTACTTTATAAGGTATACATGTCCTTATCGACTATAATCATCGGTGAAGGTAATGAAGTAAGAATAGCTACCTTTCCCACTAACTCACAGGGGTCCACAAATGTCCATATAGATCAAATCTAAAGGTTTTATGGAGCATTTTATTTGTCCTACAACGGCAGCTTTAGTCAATTTTCTCTTTAAACAAGATTTGCAAGTAGAAAGGTCCTCAATGCCATTAACTTTTAGTGCTTTGAGAGCTTCTAACTTGCTCATTTTAGTTTTAGAGATATATCCAAGTCTTGCATGCTATAAAATGGCATCTTCTTGGATGTTTAGTTTCCTTTTATTTCTTTGAATGTGCATTAGAGGAGTAGGAGAATCAAGTATGTATAATCTATTAACTAATATGCTTTGAGCAATTAAAAAACCATTCTTTAATGCTTTCAACTTCCCATTTGATATTGAAAAATCAAATCCTTCATTATCCAAAGCGGGAATTGAAATAATGTTCTTAACAAGGTAGAGTACATAGTAAACTGGATCAAGAACAATATAAGAATCCCCTGAGTCTAACTTGATTACACTTTGGATTTTAGCCGTAACTCATGCTCCGTTTCCAAGGCAGAGGATCAAATCGGCTTTATGAAGACTCTTTCTTTTTTCCATCCCTATAATGAATTATAAAGGTGAGAACCACATGTGGTATCGAATACCCATGAGGAAGACTTAGTCGTCAAATGCACTTTAAAGAAATACGTATCCTTCTCAAAGGCCACAAGGTAAGCTTTAAGTTTCTCTTCTAATGACCCTTTTCACCACAATGAAAACAATTTGCATTAGTCTTAGCCTTCTTCTTGACCCTACTAAAACCATTCTCGAGTTGCTTTCTTTTTGAGGAAGAATTTTTCTTCCTCTTACCTGATTTTCTAGGGCCCTTAAGACCTTTCGACTTGGAAGAAGATGCCATCATAAGAGGTTTTTTCTTTCTCTTTGTTGTCTCAATGGTCATAAGTATATTCACCAATTCATTGATCATCACTATTTGCTTGGATATATTAAGATTCACAACAAATTAGTCGAATGATGGTGGTAACGATTGGAAGATCAAATCCACGTAAAAGTTATTGTCTATAATCACGTCAAGTTGTCCAAGCTTTTTGATGAGTCCTATCATCTTAAGCCTGTGATCGTGGACATTTGCCCCTTCACTCATCCTTGTCCTAAAGAGCTCCTTAGATGAAGTGAATCTTTTGTGTCTTGTTTGAACACTATACAAGTCTTGTAGGTGTGTATAGATGTCAGAAGCATGTTGCATGTGCTCATGAGATTTTTGGAGCTCATTAGTCTTGGATGCCAACATGAGGCATTTAACTTGTAGATCATCATCTACAAATTTTGTGAACACTTCACAAACCTCATCAGCTGTGTCGTCACCCAATGTGTCTAGTAAACTTTGATCAAAAACATATGTCCTTTTATCTAGGTAAAGAATTATCTTAAGATTTCTCAATCAATCTTAGAAGTTAGGCCCAATGAGTTTATTAGTTTCCAAAATGCTTTTGAGTAGATTTTTAGCCATTTGTTTGTTGAAGATTTCAAAAATCTACAAGAGGTGAAACAAAAATAATAAATATGCGATTGAATTTGATATTAAAATATGTTCATGGTCTTTCAAGCTTGATTTTTTCCCACTATTTTATCAAATCTTTCACCCTCAAGAAGAATTTGAAAAATCACATTTCCTAGCGAGAATCAAGACTCCAATGACTTGCAAGTGGACCTCTATTTATGAGTGCCATCCACAAGCAATCAAAGGGTAGGCAACTTTTATCAATTGCATCTCATGCAACTATTGATATATTTTGCCTCACTTTTCATATAGACTTATGTTTACGTGTGCCATCTATACTAATAAGTATTAAGTCCAACCTACCAATTCTTCTTTATCTCAAGATAACCTCACGACATCCCCTATTTATGAGTGCTAATGCATAAGGGTTCTTAAGTCAAAGATGCACATCATGTTAAGTGTATGCTCACAGCTCTCTTCCTAAATGTGACTCCTATTTACGAGTGCCATTACATAAGATTGGTAGCAACATCATGGCATACACTATTGGTAGAAAGTTTGGATTAATTAAAACTCTTTTAATTTATATCCATTCAGACTTAATATTTGAGAAGTACTTAGACATTCTAAGTGGAGAGTTTTTGCTTGCGAAGATCTCATCATTTTTATCTTCTTATTTAGATTCTCTATATCCTAATCTTGCATCTCATACATCAATAGGATATGAAAAACGTAAATAAGTAAATGTGCCTAGTATGCTCCTAGGGTGGGATGATTATAAGCCTAACCAAGTGATGCACCTAGAGCTATAGATACATCACTCGGTTGATTTTATGTAGGTTGATTAAACTAAACTACTATATAAGTGTATCCCATATCTTCATGGGTCTTCAAACCTCTTTGGATCCTCTTTGCTCTTTGTAACTTTTACAAGAGAAAGAAAACATCATTCCTAGTGATTTTACTCTCATAACTTTTACAAGATAGAACAAGAGGCATGCAACCCCATTTAATACAATCCATTTCAACAACTTGAAATAAATAAAATCAATATTAAAGGCTCATGATCATCCCCATTTATTCATCATTCATTCAATAATTAAATGAACAATAAATAAATAAATCTAGAATTAACAATTAATTCCAACAATTAAATGCTTATTTCATAAACAAATAATTGAACAAGCACAACTCTTATGCCATGATTGGAAGATTAACTTTAGCCAATTTTAAAGGTACTTAAAAATGTCAAACATAATATTGAAACCTTGCACAACACATGTGCATCTATCATGTATGACGCAAAAACCTATTGAGCATTAAAGGAGTTGGAAAAAATAGCTTAAAGTATACCCAAAGCTCCAAATATCGAACTGCTGGGCAACCTTGGCACACGGTTGGGCAGGTTGTGCATACAATGTGTGCTCGACACCTGGCTAGTGCCTAAGTTGTGTCGGCAGCCCCTATTTTTGAGGGTTCAAGGCTTACCAAATGTATTTTTCACTCAACTTTGATGCACTAATAATTTTAGCGCATGTTCTCAACATGTTAACACACATAATAGATGAATATCTAGATTCAAAACACCTTCTAAAAATGAAAACTTGAGTACTCAAACATGCCTTCAAAAATTAGAAAAAGCTAAAATCATATTCTTCAAAATCTCCAATAAACTCCAATCTCATTGGATCTAAAAATTATCAAAACTCGTTTGATTAATCATCAACATGCTATATAAACATATAACACCAATTAATTCCAAATCAACATTCAACATTAATCACTATGAAATAAAACATCCTAACAACATGAATTAACATTTAAATTACATAATAGCATGCTTTCAATTTATCAATCAAAGAGCCACATACAACATCAACCAAATACTACAATCCATCAATTGAATCAAGAATTTGGTGATTTATATTAATCCATCCCATAAATCAATCAACCGAGGAAAATCTAAATCTAAGCATGATTTAGGTTTTGATACCACTTGAAAGTAAGTAAGGCATTAGGATACAATTATCAAAACTTCAAAATCATGAAATTAACTGGTGCTTAAAAGCATAACAAGGATAAAATCATGATAGGGATTCAGATTTGGTGAGAACATTATCTTGAAAAGTAAAATCCAAGGAGAAATTTGTGAACTCTTCACAATTCTAGAAATAGTCTGCAACTAGCACAGCTGGAAGAGTGCGAAAATTGCCCAACCAAAACTCCTCCAAACATTACAATAAAATTAATGGATCTTCTAAACACCTTTAATAATTGCATGTAAAGCTTTTGGATGAAAAATCCTTCTGGAACTCCCTGTAAACATTCGCCAATCTGGATTATATGCAAGTGGATCTCCAAAATCAAGCAAACTAACTTGTTTGCCTCTATTGTTATAATCCACACACCAATTAGATCTTTCAAAATCTATAGTCTATAAGTTGGAGTAATACCACAAATAGAATAATGGTGGAGGCCAATTTTAGGTTGGAAGAGAGAAGAAGAGAGGAAAGTTTTCAACATTGTAATACTTGTAAGGGGTTTTGGAGGGAAATTGCAAAGAATCTAATTCTTTACAAATGGTGTGATGCGTTGGCCGATCCTCTCTCTATATCTATATATAGATGCTGAATGGTGTGATGCCAAGGTGGCATCACACATTGCATGAGGAGGGGGCGGCCAAGCGGGGTTGCCAAGGTGGCAAATTAAATTCAAATTTCATTTGAATTTCATGTGCATTTTAATTACATTTGAAATCTAACTCCAAATTAACGAAGATGCTAATTTAAATGAACTCTTAATTTGAATTTTTCCTTCAAAATTCATTCTTCCAATTAATTAAATTCTTTAATTTAATTAATTATCCTTTGACTTAACTCTTTAAGTCAAACTAGCTTAACTCTTTAAGCTTATTTTGTTAACTTAACTCTTTAAGTTAACTTGACTAATTCATGATCATGTTGGCACCAAATAACGAACTTCTTAATTATCGGTTTAATTTAACTCCTTAAATTAATTGATTAATTTAATATTTAAATTAATCAAGCCAAAAATGACCTTCAAAATTGGCACCATAAAATCAATCCATTATGAGTTGATTTTCTAATATCTAGAAATTGTTTTCCATCAATTAGGAAGCTAATACCCAATTAATTCTACCATTCATTGGACATAGACTTACAACTCCTTGTAACTTTTGAATATCTTATATTTATTTTAGTTTAAAACTCCTTTTAAACTAATTGACTTAATTCAATCAATCTCAATTGAAGAGTACCTATTCTCCATGGTTGATGTCCAACCTCAAGCCCATGGAGCCTATCAACTCATTAGCTGAAATGAATATTTTGGAGAACTATCATCGCTCTATGCATATCATGCAAATACATTCCTTTTTGGCTGAAATGGATATTTTGGAGAACTATCATCACTTTGTGCATATCATGCAAATATAGTCCTTCTATTTCCTATATCCCAAAAGAGGCCAAGGGTAAGATATTTGTCGACTCTTTAATAACCTTGATACTATGTCTCTATTCTCAATATTTGATCCTGTTGTGTGACCCCACATTTGGAAAACTTATTTTCTAATTTGTCACACCATCTTGCATAAGGATTTCTAGGAATCGATCATTATAGAATGCATTAGTAGGTCTTCAGTGCTACTACGACTATCTATTGTTATGATCTACACACTAATTAGATCTTCCAAGATCTCTGATCTGTAAGTTGGAGTAAGACTAGAGATTCAACAATGGTGGAGGCCGATTTTAGGTTGGAAGGAAGAAGAAGAGAGCAAAGCTTTCAACACATAAATGTAATATTTGCAAAATAGTTTTGGAGGGAATTTGCAAAGATTCTAATCTTCACACCTTTGATGCTATGACCAATCCTCTCTCTCTATATCCATATATAGTTGCTGAAAATGTGTGAAGCCAAGATGGCATCACATAATGCATAGGAGGGGAGATTGGTCAAATGGGTTGCCATGTGGTAAATGTAAGTCCAAATTTCATTTGAATTTTGTTTGCATCTTAATTACATTTGGAATTTCATTTCAAATTAATTAAGATGCTAATTTAAATGAACTCTTCATTTGAATTTTTCCTCTAAAATTCATTCTTTCCATTAATTAAATTAAAATTTTTAATTTAATTAATTATTCTTTGACTTAATTAATTATTCTTTAACTTAACGATTAAGTTAAACAAGTTTAACTCTTTAAGCTTAATTTTGTTAACTTAACTCTTTAAGTTAATTTGACCAATTGATGGTCATGTTGGCATCAAATAATTAACTCCTTAATTATTGGTCTAATTTAACTTCTTAAATTAATTGATTAATTTAACACTTAAATTAATCAAGCTAAAAATGACCTTCAAAATTGGCACCATAAATCAGTCCACTAGGAGTTGGTTTTCTGGCGCTTCATAAAATTTTCTCCACTAATTAGGAAGCTGATTGGATTTTGTGTGTGATCTAATAGGTTTTACCATTAATTGGATATGGGCTCACAACGCTTAGTAACTTTTGAATATCTTATATTTATTCTAGTTTAAAACTCATTTTAAACTAGTTGACTTAATTTAATTAATCTCATTCATTGAAGAGTACCTAATCTCCATGGTCAATATCCAACCTCAAGCCCATGGAGCCCAACTAATTGGCCAAAATGAATATTCATGAGAACCATTATCGCTCTACACGTACTATACAAATATGGTCATTCTATTTTCTATCTCCCAAAAGAGACCTAGGGCAAGATACTTTTTGGCTCCCTAATAGCTTTGATACTATGTTTCTATTCTCAATGTTCAATCCCATTGTGTGACCTTACCTTTGGAAAACTCTTTCTTCAAATTGTCACACCACCTTGTGCAAGAATGTTTTAGAATCAATCATTATAGAATACATAGGAGGTACACCGGTCCTTCACAACAGCGAAGAGTCAAATTTCTTATTAGATCTCACAAACCTCCATGCTATGTAGCTCATGCCCAATCTCGACTTGAAAGATACGCTAAGTGATCAAGAAAGAGTTAAAGCATGAGGGTCGGATACAAGGTTACCATGGATTCTCAAGTCAGAGAACTAATAATATGCATTAGCGTAAGCATGAGAACTAGCCACTACCAACTTGCCACTATGGCTATCTAGTTGATTTTTTGGTAGGTCTTCAGTACCTTGCTCTCTAAAAAGCACTTACTAATATATATACCCGTATCTCATATATTAGTAATTTCCAACTCTTGGATTTATGCATTGTCAGTGTAAGTTTGTCTAGATCTTAGATGCTTCATCTCATAAGATCCTATGACTTGAAAGATTTAAGATCACGATCGTATAAGATTTATTCCATGACCACTACCCAGTAAATAGATAAAGTCCCATAGTCATGTATGATTTGAGGGCTTCATCCAAATGTGAGTGAAGTAATATAGAGTATAAGATGAAGATGGCCAAATAAAAAATATCATTTAATCTAGATTGTATCATGAGTGAAATAGTTTATAAGGCCAATCTCATTAGCATGCAGAGTACTATTCCAACAATACTAATAGGCCAGCACCTATCTCGGCTCAAAGACATAGTTCATTGCCATAAGTGAAGAGATTACATCACTTTACAAGAATAGAATATAGGAAGTAGTTTAGGCACTAAGCATCAAAGGTTAGTTAGACACAAGTGGTTCTTCAAGAAAAATAAAGAGATCTCAGGGGGGTTGAGGATCCTTGGTATAAAGCATGGTTGGTAGCAAAGAGCTTTATAAAGAGAAAGAGAATCAACTTTATGGAGCGTTCTTTCTTGTGGTGAAATAAACTTTCATTCATATTACTTGCCATGATGATGTTGTATAATATGGATACGGAGTGGATAGATGTGAAGGCTATGTTTTTGCATAGTAATTTGGAAGAAGAGATTTAGATGTTTTAGTTAGGTAGATCCACTATCCCATGTATGGAAGACCATGTATACATTTTAAAAAAGTCTTTATAAGGTCTGAAACAGTTCTCTAGGTAGTGGTACAAAGGGTTTGATAGGTTTATAACTAAGATTGGATAACTTGAACTACTTATAATGGTTGTCTCTATCACAAGAAATATGGCAATGTCTCATTTTTGTGTTTCTTATTATATGTTGATAACATGTTAATTTTCTCCAAGGACATGTTTAAAATTTACACATTGAATTCTTAATTGAATAGGGAGTTTGAGATTGGAAACTTGAGTGTAGCTAAAAAAGATATTGAGCATAGAAAGTCATATAAAATAAGCACTATGGGGTGTTGTAATTATTTCAATAGAAAAATATTTAAGAAGTACTTGATATGGGATGGATAAGATGATTGGCGCGCCTCTTGCAATACATTTCAAGCTCTCAACAAAGATTTTCCCTAATATAAAAGAGAAGATGGAGCAAATGTCTTGGTGCCTTACGCTAGGATAATTGGCAATCTAATGTATTCTATGCTATGGTTTACACTAGTTTAGGCATTCACATATAGTTAGTGTGATGTGCAGTTATATGCACAAGTTGAGAAAGATGAATTGGAAAGTTGTGAAGTGTCTCGTGTGATACCATGAGAGCATTCGTAGATGTTTAATGTATAACAATTTTGACTCTATTGCTAGACTTGCTAGTTATGTGGAAAGGGAGATTAATTATAGGTTATATGTTTTGTCTTTTAGGTTTTATTGTTAATTGAAAGGTAATATTATAGCTTAATACATTATCTATCACTGAGATAAAGTACATGGCTTAGTTAAGGTGTCGAGGAGGGTATTAAACTGAAATGGTTGTCGTGCAAGCCTTCTACTGAGGGCTCGCTATGCCTAAACTAAGAGAAACTCCATCATTCTCTTTCCGTTTTTTGCTCCATGTCACTATGCGGGGGAACATGGGGAATGCAGGGTCGTTTGTTTGCTTAGCTAGTAAAACATGGGATAATTCATAGTTATTGTTAACTGGGCAATATTATAGTTTAATACACTATCTATAACTGAGATAGAGTACATCGCTTTAGTTAATATGTCAAGGAGGCATTTAACTAAAATGATTGATTGCTAATATAGGTATGAAGCCTAGGATGATTATAATATTTTGTGATAGTTAAAGTGTCATACACTTATGAAATAATCAAATGTACTATGAGAGGATGTAGTACATAGATGTTCAATATCACTTTGTTTGGAACGTTATGTCTTAATGTCTCACTTTAGTTGACAAGGTTGGAAGACATGACAATCTAGTGGATATGTTGAAGAAAAATGTTTTGATGATCAAGTTTGTGATCTAATTTGATTTGATTAGAGTTTGTAGTATCAGATAAGTGTCCTTTTAGAATTGACAAAGAATGTTTAGAGTACAGGACAAGATAGAGAAATATTACTTGAGCGTCTTGCATTTTTAAATTAGACTAGGCTGATACATGTTAAATCTTGTGTTCTTTTGTCATCTTGTAGTCGATTGTTGATAATTTCATTTTTATTACATCAATTCAAGCAATTGTTACAACAAGTTTAACAATCAAATATCCAGCTAGTTGAAATAAATAATTTGCCTCATGTTTTATTCTTGTTATTACGACACCAAAATAATTTATTAATATGGCTGGCTTAAACAGAATTAAAAAATAAGACATGCTCAAATTTCATAAATAATTTAATTTTTGTTTTTTAGAAATTTTGTGTATGTCTTTTTTCGTCTACAAATTTTATTGTATATTTAATATATTTCATAGATATTTTTGAATATAACTATTCAAAATAGACTGTGAAATAAATTTTCCATTCGTGGTCCAATAATAGGATTGTCTACAACCAAGGTTGTTTCTTATTTTCCTTTACATGGGAAATAGTTTTTAGGAAATAGAATTCGAGAGCCTTTTTTTTCTCTTTCTTTTTGTTTTTCCTATTTACTGAGTTGAACAGATAAGATCACTTAACTCTTAATAGCATTTTTAAAGAATTTAAACAGGGATTAACTACCAAAAACTCTCCTAAGATTTGCTCCATGTACAAAAAAAAATTAGAAATCTTTCAAAATTATAAATACTCTATTGTGACTAATGGACTTCCGTGAAATTTGATCTATTTTCCTCATAATTATTTTTAGAATTCCTACTAATTAGCTTTCAATTCGTGTCTCATCTAAAATTAAAAGAAAAAGGCCTAAAATAAAAATTGTGTATTGTCTATTTTCTCTGCAATATTTCTAAACGTAATTCCAGGAACGTTCTTCTGCTTTATCAAACCAAACACTAAAGAGGTCTCATTTTTTTTGGTCCTCTATTAATATAAAAATATTTGGGGGGTTTTGCATTTGATGTTCGCAATAATGAGTTGAGAAGAAGAAAGCCAAATATATTTTCTTGTTTTTACCTATGACCACATGAAGAAGTTGGATTGTTCAAGGCAATTTGAAACTAAGGTTCTAAATAGTGGAAATATTTAATTTTTAATGTTATTATATATTTTCACTTTGATCTTCTAGTAAAATGGTGTATTTCATTTGAATATTTTGGATGTGATTTTTTGTGATGGGTATTGTGTATGAGTATTTTGCACTTTCTTGTTTATTTTTTTATTATGCTATTATTGTATATGGAGTCATTTGTATTAATTTTATAAAAATTTGACCCCTAGGTATCATAATTGATTTAGAAATTTTAATTTCACAAGCTAAAAACTTTTGAAATAAACTATAAGTTACTCTTATTTTTGATATCTAGGAAATTTTTGATAATTTTGGAAAAAAAATATGGATATCCTATTGTTTTTAAAGGAAAAAAAATCAAAAGGAAGAAAGTATAATTTGTTTGTTAATTGTTTGTAAAGTATGTATTTGTGTGTAACTTAAAGATTTTTCATTAATGTGTTTTTGTCTTAAAAACAATAATTCTTACAAGTTTGACAAATATTGTTTTTTTCCAATTATGTTATTGTTATGGTGGTTAAATAATCCTCAAACTTTGATAATGACTTTGACTTATGATTTTTGAGTTTGTAATGTTATGTTTTGAAATTATCATGTTATTCAATTTTATATCTAATTCTAGGCTATTGTAATGTTTGATAAAGTATGAGAAGGTCATTTTAATGTTGAAAATCTTTATGTGTGTGGGTCAAAATAGTGTAGATGTGACATGAAATTTCAAATGATAAGGCTATGTATGTATGATGTGCTAAACCATAAGGATTTTTGGATGTAAAGATACCATCCAACTGTATTGTCTTTTAATTGTAGTTTCTTATCACAAAAATAGAATTTCAATTACATAAAGTCAAACAAAAAAGCCGAAAGCTAACTCTAGTCTTGTAGCATAAATTATGAACTTGGGCACACAAGATGGCCCAATTGAAAAGCCAACAACATTTATTTTAATTTGTCAATGAATATTTCCCAATTTTTGTATTCAAACTTTTATTTGAACACATTGTCATGTCTACTTTAGTGCTCATATATTTTTGTTCATCATGGATATATTTTTATAGGGTATTTCACAATATGTAAATTGTGGCTGGATGAATATATTTTGGTAGCTAACTGCAAAATTCTGGAATTATTTTTGTGACTTGGATTTGAAATATGTTGGTAAGGTAAATTTGAAAACTCAAGATGCTTCTAAGTTAGAGTGAAATCATCAACTTATGGGTATGCCTATTGAGGTAGATGAAATACTTACAAACTAACATTAGGAAATGTTTTAATTTAATATGTACTTTGGTGGTTTTCTGATACTTTTAGAGGGGCAAATGTAGTATGGCCAAATTGATCATTATTAAGTCTTTTGATATTATGTTGAGATAGAAATTGATAGATATTGTAATCGAAATAAGTTCATTTTGATGTAAAAAACTACATGAAAAATTATGCAAAACGTTTAAGAACTTTCTCAAATGATGAATAACTATGACTATACAAATTGTAAAAGGAAACACATTTAGAAATTGGAAATATTATAAATAGATTCATAGAGCATTTTTATCTCAACGTATTTGTTGGAAGTAACTCGAAGGAATTTTTAAATTTTCAAATAAGTTTTAGGTTGACATTAGTGATTCTCAAGGAAAATTTCACTTTTGGTCCTATTGGATATGGAATGATGCACTTTTGGTACCATAGTTTGCACATTTAGGGCCAAAGGTTACAAATTTTAACACTTTTGGAATACTGCCTAATAGGCCATCCAAACATTGATAGAAAGTAGCGCGCGAAGTGCAAACGCCCATTACATAATGGCAAGTAGAGTCACTAGCACATGTGTGTCTCACCTGCCCAAGGAAAAGGAGGGAAACGGCTTAGAACTCTTGCCATCTGTCTTCTTCCTCCTTAAAGCCTGGAAAAATGCAACAGACTTCATTACGACAAACCTCATTTTTTCTTTCTCTTGAATCAACAACAAATGTAATATTCTCATGACCAAACAATAATACATAAATTCTAATTCATATAGCAATGTCTCAAACCTCTATAGATTTACCTAGCCCTATGATAGAATGCTATTGTGGAAAAATAGCGAAGGTGAGACAACCCGGACCAATGACAACCCTGGGTGCTATTTTCATACTTGCTTAATGAGTAGAGATAAAGGAGGTCAGATTAGATGTTAGTTTTTCATATGGGTAGAACCGCCAATGTGTCTGAGGGCTATTATAATTATTCTAATTCTGTTGCCCAAATTGTGGGCTCAAGCTAATGTGATCACAAGGTTGAAGTAGAGGGTTTGAATATTGGTCATTGTTGTTGTCTGCCTCATTGTGAGTTTGATGGTAGTGGTGAATTTCTGAAAGTGTTTGGTTGGATGGATGAAGGGATTTAAGAGATTTTTTGTTTTGGGAATCTAGAATATTAGGGCCTTTTATTGTGTTTTTTATTTTATTTTTGTGTTGGGGCCTTCTTTTGTTATGGAGAAAAACTAAATGCAGTAGGTGTTGGATTTCTTTAGTTATGGATACGTGGCCACTTTATTTTGAAATGTACGGTGGATCAATGTTTGTAATTGCTTAACACAGTTATGGTTATATATATATGGAAGTGCCCCTTTTTTGGCAAGTTGAAATGGCCTTTAAAATGATGAAAGAAATGGACTTCTTTGAGCATATAGAAACAACCAAATTTATAATAAAATAGAACATTCCCAAACAAAACTAAAAAGAAAGTAAAATTGACTAATATTTCTTGAAAAGTCAACCTAAATCAAGTGAAGCCCAATATTTCTTAAAGAGTCAGCCTAAATCAAGTGAAGTTCATTACAAGCATAAAATGTCCAAACAAAGCAAAAAACAAAGTCAAAGTGACCAAATTTGATTGAAAAGTCGACCTAAAGTAAGTCAAGTCCATTCCACAATCCAAATTTCAATAGATACAACTACAAAATTCACCAAAGTAAGTCAAAAGCAAAACATGTCCAAACAAAGCGAAAAAGAAAAAGTAAGTTACCACATTTTATTGAAAAGTGAACCTAAAGCAAGTCAAGTCCATTCCACCATCCAATTTTCAATAGATACAACTTCAAAATCCATTAAAGTAACTCAAAAGAAGAACGTGTCCAAACAAAGCAAAAAAATAAAAAATAAAAAATAAAAAAGTCAAAGTGACCACATTAGATTGAAAAGTCAACTTAAAGCAAGTCAAGTCCATTCCACCATCCAATTGTCAATATAAGCAACTCCAAAATTCACCTAACTACAACCACTGTAACTCCCAAATTAAGTTCAACTCAAGTCCAAATTTATCCAAAAAAAAAAGTCCAATAATTGTCCAAAATCCAATAATTCATTCAGGATTTAGTTTTTGGGTGGCCTTTTCTTCTTCTTTTTTCTTCTTAATTGCTACCATAGCTACACCTAGATTCTTTAATGTCACAAATGTCTAACCTTCCTACACAATTAGTGGCACTGCAATTTTAGATACTTCAGACACATTGGATTGTTGGCTGAGATCCACTTCTCATTTTTTTTCTTTTTGAAGACTGCATTTAAATTTAAAACAATTAGTATAAACATTATACAAAATGAAATATGATAGTGTAAACAAATAAAAGTTGAACCCCTTTACTGTCATGGTTTTTCTTTCTAGCCTGCATATTGTGATACAAACATAGAATTATAAATGCTTAATAATAATAAAATGAATAGAGATAATATAAAAGCTTACAGTACACTTGATTTGTGCCATCCTACTAGTGGATTGTGATGTTTGTTGCCTTTCATTTGAATTAACAGCCTTAGCCTCCATATTTTCTTCTTACAACCCTTTTGATTATGGCCTTGCACGACATAGTAGTTACATCTAACTTTGAATCCTTGCTTTCTCATTTCGAGTAGTTTCTCCTTTGGCCCTTTACCCCTTTCTTGCCCTTATTCATAAGTTCATCACTCTCCAATCTCTTACCCTTTATAGGCCTTCCTACTCGCTTGACAAAGTTGGGTGGAAGTGGTGGTATACGACCTATTTTCTCCTAAAGTTATGGTCCGTTGATAGGTAAAACAATATGCTAATATATTCTTAAGAAAGTATGTACTGTGTAGGCCCTATCAACATAAACCCCTAGATCTTGTCCCTATTTAAATATTGCACTCATGGCATGGTTACATGGGATGCCTATGAAGTCTCATCTTCTGCAGGGATAGGAATATGTATGCAAATTGACAATGTATCTTGCACCGTCGTAGCAGTAGATCTCATAGTGCAAATCATCATATTTGATTGGAATGCAATCTAAAGTGTTATCCATATTATTAATTATCTTTCTAATTTTTGGACATATTCTTTTCTCATTCCACCCCTTCCTAACTTTATCTCTGTTCTTAGATATCTTGTCATAATAAACTCTTTAATCTACTCCAACATCGTCAGTATTCACTTCTTCTGTGCTTTAAAATTGTAGCTATTGAAACTCTCATAGATATTATTTACGAGCATGTCACACTTAGGAAATGTGCTAATGTATTACCTGTTTTAATGGGCTGGATTCTTAATATTCAACCACTCAAGTGCCTTTTTATTTAAAGCTCCTATTCTTGCATTTTTATTTTATAATCATGCAATGTGGTGGCTTTTGTAGCATTCTAAAGAGCTTTCTTATATGCCAAACTTTTGAATCCAACTAATTTCATATTGCTATACAAATATCTAACACAAAATCTATTTTTAGCTTGTGGGAATACCTTCTCAAATGTTGGCACCAGCCCTTTCTGCTTATCACTTATGAAAGTGAAAACATCATCTTTTACTATGTTGAGATTTTCTTTCAATGACTCTAAAAACCACTCCCAAGCTTCTAGGTTTCACCACACGCAACTGCATAGGCTATTAGATATAAGTTGTTGCTAGGATCCACTCCTACTACAATTAGCAAGACACCTCCATGAGGACTCTTTAAATGGTAGCTATCCACCCCTATAAAATGACTAAAACCTGACAAAAAGCCTTTCTTTAGAGCATCAAAGCATGTATATTACTTTTTGAATCTTTTTCTATCACCACCACCATCTGCTTCTATCATTGCCATCACAACTGTTGACTCTGCTTTTATCATGGCCATTAAGTGCTATTGATGTCGCACAAAAATGGATTTGGGATCCTTTCCATAAATTGAAGTGAAGTTGGGATTTTTCTCTGAAACTCATTTGCATAGAATCAGAGCTTAAGTTACAAAAAATAATTCTCCACATGCATTTTTGGCATTTGGAGTTGGTTTTTATACTAATTGAGTCCTTAATGGACTTTGGCACACTTAAGTTGGGGAGCCAATCTTTAGTAAGCTTAAACTGGAGTGCTCATTGGCTAAATTTTATTTGATTTTCACTTTAGTTTATTGTGTAATCTATCCCTTTACTTTCAATTGGAAACTTAACTTTTCAAATTGAAAGTATAGTTTCTAGTTCTGACCATTCATCTTAGCTTTACTTTACCTTCTTGATTAGTTTGATAACTGATTAAAATTTATTAATTAACTAAAAAATTAATATTTTCCAATTTTTGTTAGGTGGTTGCATTTTGCTAGTAGCTTGCACTTAGTGTGCACTCTTCACAAGCTTAAATCATGCTCTTTGTGAGTTTGACTTGTCTTTTTTGCAAGTCTTAGTATAATATTTCTTACACCTGTTAGGTATCTTTCAACAATGGTAACAAAATAAGTTTTTAGTGTTGCATGTCCATTAAGTTCCTTAGTTAAGCTTTGAACTCCTGAATAACTTAATTTTTAAGGAGCTTTGTAACTCTAAGGGGTCACTTGGGATCTCTAGTAGATTGTTGCACTATGCTAATATCTTAAAATTTTTATGAAGCTTTGCGCTTTGTGAGTAACTTGAAAATTTTGGTAGAGCTCTTTGCTCCAAGATCGCTTAGAAGTCCTAGTGGAGCTATATGCTCCATAAATGATTCAAAATTTCTATTTAGATTCATGCTTTGGAGATCACTTTAGATTTCTAGTGAAGCTTTTTGCTCTGTGAATGATTTAAAAGTTTTTTATGGAGCTTTAGGTTTTAGGGATCACCTCGAATCTCTAGTAGAACTTTGCACTCCATAAAGGATTTAGAATTTGTTGTGAAGCTTTGAGCTTAGCAAATGACTCATAATGTTTTGTGGGCTTTACGTTCCAAAGGTCTCTTAGGATAATTGGCAAAGATTTGCGCTCATTGAATAACTTAGGATTTTTTTATTGTCATCTATTCTCTCTCTTTCCTTTTATCTCTTTCAGTACTCATTGAGTAGCTATTTGTTGACTTATTTTGAGGTTCCTTTGATGAGAGAGAATGAAAAGTTCAATACAAATAACATATTAAAGCTGAGTGTAAGGTAGTAAGAGTAGGCAATCAATAGCCTATCATTTGGCATCAATTAGTTAGGAGGTCAACAAAGGGTGACCGCCCAATAGGTGGCTATGCTTGGAGGGCATGCACACTATAACAAAATTAGATATTTAGAGGCAAATAAATAAATATACATTTTCAAATAGTCATCAATAATAATTTAAGTGGGCAATCTAATATAAATTGCCTTTATAAAGTGTTGCCATATTTTTGGAAGCATATGTATTGAGGGACATATTAAAATAACCACAAATGATGGTAAAATAGCTTTTAAAGAATAGAAAATTGCCTGTATTATTTTAAATAAGCCAATGTTTAAAATAGCCTTCTCAAATTTTGCAATTGAATCTATAGAGGTTGTATGCCCAAATTCTTCCATATATATTGTAGGCAATTTTTAAACTTTCAAGAGTAAAAAAATACCCCTGATAGTTCTTTATTGTAGTAGTGGTAGTTGGTGGTTAAGATTGGTGGTGACTTTTGGGGGTCTTCGCCGTATGGGTATGGATGTTTTAGTGGTCCTCCAAAGATTGTTTAGGGTACATTCCATGATTTTTGCGAATGCCTTAGCATTTTGGGTGGAGCTTCACGCTTTAGTGATCACTCAGGGTCTTTTGTAGGAGTTTTACACTTTGTGAATTATTTAAGAAATTTTAGGTAGATTTCTTAAAAGTCTTATGCAAAGTTAAGTTGTTCTTGGAGTCCATGGTGGTTTCTAGCATAGTCTTGTTTTAAGGAAAGAGCCTCTTGGGATTTCTTATGGACCCCATGGGGTCTTATACAATAGCTTTCTTTTCATGTGCCCCTTGGTGTCTTATAGCAAAGATGTTTTCTGCAAGTTTTCCTTGGGGGATAGGAGGTCTTATGGCAAACTTAGTTTCTATGTGCTTGTTGGAAGTTGGTTATGAGGCCATAGCAGAGATCTAGTTGCTATAGCTTTATAGAACGTTGTGTAGGAGTTAGACTAGGATTTAGTCTTTTTTCAATTGAGGATGACTGCACTTTCATTTTTCTCTAGTAACATGTTGGTTATTATTTTCTTTTGTGGGTGGCAAAGTATAGGTCAAATGTTATTTACCATTTGCGCAGTCTAATTTTAATAGATATTATTTCTTTTGATATAGATAGTTGAGTGGTCTTTGCTCCTTTTTATATGTGCTTTCTTAATGATTGCGTGATTAATGCCTTTCTTGATTTTCTTATGAAATTCATTCCTTGTCATGTTTTTGCACCTTTTCCTTTTTTTGTCTACTTCTTTGGATTTTACTACAAGAGAGCGTGATTGTGAGCTCTCATAGGGGACTTCAAATAGATTTAGTTTTGTGAATCCCCTTGGGGTGGTCTTAGAGCATCGTCGATGGTTTTGTTTGTTTGTTTTTTTCAAAAATACTTTGCAATTCTCAAAATAAAACCAAACATGGTGGCATATTCTACAACTTTGACTTCTAAAACATACATTTTAATACTTAAAAAGTCCTTATTAAAAACACCTGAGTACCTTAAACCCTAAAAACACACCTTACGAATATATATACATACACCAATCATCCAACTATGTAAGTATATTAATAAATTATATGAAAAAATAATTTCACCTTAAAAATCCAACAAAAGAGTGACTAATTTGACATTTATAGTAAAATTTGTCCCTTTGCAAAATAATTCCACATATTTCATCACCAAAATATTTTTTAGTTTCCCCCAAAACAAAAACAAATAGTTGACATGTTTCCCAATTTCACCTCCCAAGATAAATTCTTCTGAAACATTTCATAATTCATCCAAAATTTAAATAATCAAAGTTGATGTTTACGTGCCCTCATAAGGTCTTGTACAAAGATTGTTTTTTTTGCGTACCTCTTTGGGGGGGTCATATTAGATCATTATTTTTTGTAAGCCCCTTGGGGGTCTTGTTGTAGTATTTATTATTGTATGCTCTCTTGAGGGTTTTATAGCAGTCTTTCTTTTTTTGCATTGCCCCGTTAGGGATCTTATGGTAATCTTTGTTATTATGCTCCCTTTTGGGGATCTTGTAGCATTCTTGATGTCTATGTGCCTCCTTGGGGTTCTTAATAGCAGTCTTCATTACTTTGTCTTTCCTTGTGGTTTGTGGGACTTATCACAGTCTTGATCTTTACATGCCCCTTTGAAGGTCTCATAGCAATCTTTGTTGTTGTGTGGCGTCTTATAGTAGTTTTTGTTGGTTTGCCATACACCTTCTTGTGGGTTTTATAGTGCTCTTTGGTTTCTTTTCTACGCATCTCCTAGGGGACCTTATAGTCAGATTGTTTTTTCTACATGCCTCCTTTGGGGTACTTATAGTAGGATTGTTATTTATGAGTGTCTTTTAGGATCTTATAGTAATGTTGATTACTATGTGCCCTCAGAGGGTCTTAAATCAATCTTTGTTATTTTGCATTCTCTATTGGGAATCCTATAGTAGTCTTTATTACTATGCACCCACATTGGAGTCTTATAATAGTCTTAATTGCTGTGCAACCCTTAGGAATCTTATTTTAGTCTTTGTTGTTTTACATGCCCTTCTAGGGACTTATGGCAATCTTGATTTTTGCATGCCCTTTTGGGGGTCTTGTAGCAGTTTTCATCACTACATGCTTTCTTAGGGTTTTATAATAGGCCTAATCTTTGCTGCTACCTTTAAGGTCTTATAGTAGTCTTCATTGTTGTACATCTCTTTGGGGGTCTTATCGTAGTCTCAATTGCATTGCACCCCCTAGGGGTCTTGTAGCAGTCTTTGTTGGTTTGTCACGTGCTCCCTTGGGATCTTATAGTAGTCTTTATTTAGTTTGCCACATCCCCCTTGGAGGTCTTATAGTAGCATTATTTTTTTCACACGCTCATTTAGTGATAGTAGGATTATTTTTTATGCCTTAGGGTCTTATAAAAGTGTTGATTATTGTGTGCCCTTGGGGGTCCTATCACAATCTTTGTTACTCTGTGTGCTTTGTTTAGGGTATTAGAGTAATTTTTGTTGTTGTGACCTTCTTAGTGGTTTGATTGTAATCTTAATTTCTACATCCCCCTTTAGGGTTCTTATAGTAGTATTGATTTTTGCTTGCTCCTTGGGTGTTTTATAGTAGATTTTGTTGTTGCATACCCCCTTGAAAGGTCTTACAATGGTCTTTGCTTTATCTGCTATACACCTCATTGGGGGTGTTATAATAGGAATATTCTTATAGTAGAATGGTTTTTTGCAAGCCCCTAGGGGGTAGTACAACAATTTTAATTGTTGTGCATCCCCTTAGGGTCTTATAATAGTTTTTGCTATTTTGTGTGTCCTTTTGGGGATTTTATAGTAGTTTTCATTACTGTGCGCCCCATTAGGGGATAATAGTCTTCATTGATTTGCAGCCCTAAAGAATTTTGTAGCAATCTTGATTTATGTGTGCCTCTTCTAGAGTATTATAAAACTTTCCATTGTAGTGCATCACCTTAGGAGTCTTATAATAGTTTTAATTTTTGCGTGTCCCTTTGGGGATCTTTCAATAGTCTTCGTTGTTGCATGCCCTCTTGTGGTTTTATAACAGTTTTTGTTGGATTTCCATGCACCCCTTAGGTGTTTTATAGTAGTATTTAGCACACATCTCTTTGGGGTCCATAGTAGTTTTTAGTTTACTTGCTACATGCCCTTTTGAGGGTTTTATAGTGGTCTTGGTCATGCACCCTTTGATCTTTGTTTTTTCATTGAGAGAACTGCTTGGAGTCTTCCACAGAGATTGGTGTTTCTAAGAGGGAACCCCTCAAGGTCTCCCTCAGAGAGTTGGCATTGCTTGTTTCTTTCTTATTTTAGCACATGCCTCTTAGGGACTTATTGTGAATAAGCTATTCCTATGATTAATTATTGAGTGAGATAAATATATGAAAGAATTGTGATACTTCATTAAAACTAAAATAATGTTTGTTGTGTCCTAAGTTTGGATGGACTTTATTTCCAATAAAGATGGATGATTCGAGACTATTAAGAATTAAATCTAACTTTCCTACGGGAAGCTAGTCTAATTAATGATAACTTACTAACTCTTTTGGAGGCAAGTCATTTTACCTCAATAGGAGAACTGGTTGAGGGGGGGCACCTCCAGCCTTGAGCATTCGTTCCATTTCTTTATTTTGCAACTTGCACATCTTTATGTTTATGCTCAATATCCTTAGGAGAAGTATTCTCTATTCGATATCTAACTTTGCAATAGTTTATGAAGTTAAAGTTCTCTCTGTTGCATTTGCAACTTGGAAACTTTTGAGGCACACTTAGGTACTGAGTGCCTCAAACCTCCTGGTCTTATCCCCTTTTTCTTAGGTATGCATGATATTGCTCAACTTTAGGAATACTCCAAGGTTTGTTCACAGCTCATACGAACTCTAGAATCTTTGTTATCATTCACTTGTTGATTAGATTTTTGCTAAAGGCTAAGTTGAGTATCATCTCCTCCATGAAACCTTTAAGGTAGCTTAGGTGCTTGCAAATATAGGTAGCCAGTAAAGGCCTATTTTTGTTTAAATCTCTTCACCAATTTCTGCAAATTTTGTGCATATATAGTATACTTTTCCTTTTCCTAGGCACCTTTAAGGATGATATGCCGACTGTCCACCACCACTTAGGTGCTGGTGATCTTAGCCGAATGTTAAGCATTGGGGTTCTTTTGTATGCTATCTAGTCGGGCTACAATGTTGGGGTACTTCTAGTTGGCACAAAAGTTGTCTAGGAAGCACAATGGCAACCTCTGTAGTCCGATAATGGTTCTAATAGGTAGTTAATTAAGCTAGGTGAAGGCATGCTATATTGGGCATACAACTTTAAATGCACCATGTCATCATCTAAATACTCGTAGAGATGACTAATGCTATCAAACCCTGAGAGGTAGATCACTTTGAGTCTATGGTGGTGGGAAAAGTGGCCGACTATGAGTGTTACCACTTATTGAGCCATGGTCACTCCTTTCTCTAATCTAGTAGCCGTATAGGCCCCATCTTGGTGGAGGTGATAGTAGGATCACTCTCTCTCTTTTTTCAAGCTCTTAAGGGTCGCCCCTTTAGGCGCCGTTGTATAATGTGTAGGGCTATTGTGTTTGCAGAGGTTTGTGAAAGACATCCCCCGCTAATACCACCTTGGTCTGCTAAGAGATGTACTGGGTCGATTCTCTAGGATGTGATATTTTGTAATTTAGTAGTAAGCTTGATGGACAATGTTTTGTGGCACTTTGGGCTGCCATACATACTAAGGCATCTTCTACTAATTTTTTCAAGACCTCCTAAGCAATCTGTAGAGTTGGTCCTCCAGGGAGCATAGTTTGCAATTCAAATGTTATTTTCAATGCTCAGGGCACCTCGGGTGCCCGTTCTATTGTTGAGAGGGATTGTGTGTTTGGTTGATTGCTTTTCACAATCTCTCGTTATGGTGCTATTGGGATGCCAGAGCCTAGACCTTTGAATCTCATTTGTATTCTCAACGTTTAGCAAATCAAGAATAGCTTCCTGTAGATGGCACCAAAATGATGTTACATGAAAATGAAGTCTAGTCGTTTTGGGAAATCGATATAAAGTTGGGCTCTACTCTTGGAATGCACTTATATAGAAGCAGAGCTCAACTTGTAAAAAGTAATTCTCGTTATGCCTTTCTAGCTTTTGAAGTTAGTTCTTATATTAATCAAGTTTGTGATAGATTCCAATCCACTTAGGTTGGGGAACTTATCTTGAGTGGGCTTAAATTGATGGCCTCTTAACTCCTCTTTCTAATTAATTTGCTCTATTATTTGGTTTTTAATATTTTATTTGTAAGATCTTAATTTATAATATCAACTATCAAATTAGACACTGTAGTTCCCTTTGTCACACCATCAATGCATGTAGTAAAAGATGGGGTAGTAAAAAATTAGGAACCCCTTTAATAGTTCAATGTTAGGCATCTTCTTTGACTTACTAGCTACAACTTGCTAATTATGTTACAGTAATTTGCGATCTAGTCATCAAGTTATATTTAACTCGTGATATAGATTAAGTTAATTTGAACTTTAATTATATAAATTTTGATCATTGAATCAAATATATCATGTCCGTCGATTATTGAATATAATTAAAAAAACTTAATTAAATTAGATTTGTTTACAAAAAGAGTTCATGTTTGTAAATTTACTTCAAATTTAGCCAATACTAAATTTGGACATACAATTAATATTTTATATAATTTCATGATCTAAATTTTATCATTGACACTTCAAAATTTATTTTCAAATAGAATTTAATGTTTTATAAATTTAAATATACTTTATGAGATAAAAAAGATTTGCAGAATATTTTAATTTTACTCAATTAAGCATTATAATGACTTTAATTATTAATTGAAATTAAATTATATAGAATCTCAATTCCTCACTAAAAATAGGATTGATATTTGGTAAGTACTCAAAGAATGGGCAAAATATTAGAGCCCGTTTTTCTATGTTTTGGCCATTTTTTAGAAAATATTTTGGAGGAATGAATTTTTGGAAGAAAATTTGGAGAATGTGCCAAGTGTTTCTTTTTGTTTTGGGGAAATATCAAAAATAATTTGAAAATAAGTTGTTTGCTTCTTTATATTTTGGAGAGAGACAAACTTTACAGCAAATATCAAATCAGTTGCTTTTTTTGGTTGAATTTGTAAGTTGAAAGTGATTTTTTTATATATTATATGTATACATATATTTATAGTTCGATAATGTGTTTGTGTGTGTATATATTTTTAATGATTGAAATATGAGTATAATTAATCTAATTAGTTATTTATTTTGAAATTTATATTTTTATAATGATGTATTATTTGGAATAAAATATATTTTAATAAATATTAATTATTCATTAAGTCAAAATTATATCTTAATTATAAGAAAAGTCAGCTTATATCGTAACTATATCATAATTATTAATATCGACTTATAAAAAATTAATTGCTATACATTAATTATAAACTAATTACAATTTATTTATTAAAATATAATTATTTAACTATTTATTACTTACAATTTATGTATAAATAAAACCTAGTTATTTATTTAAATAAAAGAACTTTTTAATAATTTACATATAAGACTTAATAACGATTCATCAAATAAAAATAAATAAATAATATTGTATTATATGAAATTACATCATCTTAAATTATTTATTAATAAATAAATGTAATATTTAATTATATATAAAATAAGAAACATAATTAATATATAAATAACAAGTTATTTAAATAAATTAATTTGATAAGTTATTTAATTAAATTAACTGATTATTTAATTAATATATTATTTAATAAATAAATTACTTTAAGCACATCAAATTTTATTTATAAAACTTAATAGATTATTAAATTAATATCACCCTATAATCAAATTTTTTATTATAATTTTAAATTAATATGAAGACTAATATTTAATGAAAAATATTTTTTGAGAAGATTAATTTATTTATTATATCAAATTAAAACATCTTAAGTTATTTATTAAACGAATAAATGTAATATGTGATTACTACATTAAATATTAAATATAATTAATACATTATTTAATTAATAAGAAAATTTAATTAATTTAATATGTTATTCAATTAATAAATTATTTAGTAATAATAGAAATAATATTTAATTAAATTTAATTTATTTTTTCAATAATTAGTTTAATTTAATTTGTAAACATAAGTTTTAGAAATATTTTAACTAGTAAAATTTTAATATTTTCATATATATATATATATATTTATATGTATATGAATGATTGAAATGAGATAGCAATAAATGAATGGTGTGATAATTAGAGTGAGAAAATGAGAGAGTAAGTGTGGCTTTTAGGATAAAGGATATTTTGGGAATAAAATTTGAGTGTTTTGGGGAAAAAAATTGAGAAATGTGCCTTCATTTTAAAACTTTTTTGGAAGTTGAAAAATATTTTTGAAAAATGTAGGAGAATAGAGCCTAAAATGTTTTAATTTACTATTTGTTATCGTATTATTATTATATTATTAAAACATAAATGAAAGTAAATCAATGCTTTTAAATAAAAAACAGAGAAAACCATGAGATTGGGATAGTGTTTGTATTAGCCACATTTAATTATTGAAGGAAATAAAATTTGATCCACATTATTTTAGTTTTAATTTTAAAAGACATATAATGAATATCTTATTTGTTTAAATATTAGTTAAATAATCTTGCACTCTTTTTGTTGTTTTATTTAAAAGAAGAAATTATGTATGTAACGTGTTTGTAATTAAATATGAGTTCCACCTTTTGCTCTAATGAAAATGAAATTGTTAATGAAAAAATATTAATACAATATTAACAATAATATTTACAACAATAATAAATAGAAAGTTGAAAATATTTTTATTCTTAAGTAAAATTAGAAGGATTTGTTCTAGGAGTAAAATATATCAATACTATATTAGTTACCTATAAAAAGTGTAATTATATTTAAATCAATTTTCATAATATCAATATATTTAAAAATATATTGACCAATATATTTTAACTTCTAATGTTTCACATATCTTGTGAATTAGTTTAGTCCATATTCCATAATTTTATTTACTAATCCTTCATAATTATTTCATGTTGATATTATAAAATTCAAAATGGGAAAATAGTGGAGTGATGGGGAAGAGGAGTGGAGCAATATCGATGGAAATGGGAAAAAATTGACATAGTAATGCTTAAAAAATATAATAATAAAAAAAATAAATTTTATTAAAAACATGATGAATTGATTATCTTTATATTATTAGTTTATAAATTTATAAAAAATATTTAAATAATTAAATAAATACATGTGGCAATTATAGAGGAGGATATCTTAAGTTAAATTTTTACAATGTGACTTTTTTTTAGACAATCCCGCAAAAGATTATGTAAAGTATTGCTGTGTTTGGAATGTGGTGCAACTTTGAAAAAATTTACCATCAAACAAGTATGCCATTATATCATTCTTGTTTTGTTGTTTCATGTATCTAGGGGTGTAAGATGAGTCGAGTCGGCTCATGAGCTTTACGAGTAGGTTTGGTTATAGTTTGACTCGAGCTTGAACTTTATAATGAGATGAGTTTGAGCCTTAATTTAATTGTTCAAAAGCTCGCGAGCTGACTCTTGAGTTTTTTCTATTTTTAAATGTTAATTAAATAATTATTATATATATTAATTATTTACTTGTTTTCATTCTTAAATACTTCCTATGTATTAATTAAATAACTATTTATATTAATAATTTACTTTTTTTTTCTATTTTTTCTATTTTTAAATATTTTTATTTAATATTAAATAATTATTACATATTAATGATTAAATTTTATTGAACTGGGCTTCAAGTCAACCTCATGCTTGTGAGTTTAAACTCAAAATACTGAACTTGAGCTCAAATTCAAACCTCTAAAAAAAAGCTCAATGAGTTCGAGTTCAAATACAAACCTATCTTTTTTCCTGAGCTTGACTCATTGAACACGCATTTAATTTCTAGTCACCAAATGGTATAAATGTTTTTCTACATTGTGTTACTGCAGGGTTATATTTAATGGGTTAGAGTTGCTAAGATGGTCTCTTGCACCTCAAGTTATCGGATTTTATGAACCATAGTTTTGTGTTTTCATGTCAAAATTTTAAAAGAATGAGAGAGAATTAAACTAAAGAAGGTTAATATATGAAGTCCAAACTAAAAATTGACTAAAAGTATTTTTATTTTAGTATGAAATATTCTACAGTAATTGAGAAAAGTTAAAAATTGTACTATAAATGTAATTCAAATAAAATTGTAAATGGTATATTTCATATCGAATGACCACAATAATGGCATATCAATATAATGAGTCCAAATAAGAGTAGATGCTTAAATTGATTTTAATATGATGCATGTTGGGTACAAATTAATTTTATATCGTGGAACCTTAGACTTGATAATTATTAATGTCAATTATGATTATCATAAATGCTACTCACGTGCAAGTAAATAAAAAGGGTGCAATACCTATATCATAATCGTCAATAGTGCCAAAATGAGTTCAATATACATATACATGAGTGATTAATGGTTTTACAGCAAGGATGACTGGTACCCTGAAAGAATGGTGGTATGTCTTGGGAGAATATAAACAGATCCAAGTTAGAAACTCACCAAACATAGAAACTTTTATGAATTATATCTATATTGAGTTTCTTGGTCAATATCAGAACTATGTTGATGTGGCCAGAGAGGAGTTTTTCAAAATGAGGTGCTGTTCATTCAAAAGAAAAGATTTGGAAAAACATTTCCAAAGAATGTCACAAAGGTTTTATATTCTTGGTGGGATGGACAATCCAAATCTTAAACAGGCCTATTTGAATTCCATTCCTGAGTCTCTTGGTCAAGAAGCTTTAAAATTAATTGAACTTCGAGGGAAAACTCTTGCAGACATTTCCTTGGGAGAAGTCTATCAATTTGTGTTCAAAGCTCTTGACAGGTTATGCAATAATTGGAAGTTCTTTAAAGAATTTTAGGAGACAGGAAAGAAATTCTCTTAGGAATGCGATCGAAAAGATTTGTAGATCAAATGTAAAATAGAGAAGTGCCATTGTCTGACAAAGTCCTACAAGCATCAAAGGAGATTAAGGAAACACAATCAGTAATGGATGCCCAAGAAAAGAAGGTGTTACTTTCGAAGAAAGTTCACAAAAAACAAAGGAGATAGATGCCATATTTGTCATAAGTGAGGACATTGGGCAAAATCTTGTTTGAACAAAAGAAGGGATAAGATTCTCAAGGAGATTTTCTAGCTCACGCAGTGCGATCTTGAGCAAGATGATTTAGAGTCTATCTTCTCTGAGGAAGTAGAGCCTTCTGAACAAACGCTGTTCGCTCTTAAAGAAATTTCTGATGACGATTCAGATTCCGGTGTAGAAACTACTGAGGAAATATTTTCAATTTTTGGGATCAAGATGATCGGATTGGCTCTTGCTGTACCTTTTGTCTAGGTACAAATTATTCCTCAAAAATTTGATAATCTAATAACTGTTGTTAGATTACTTGATACAAGAGCTTTTAGTTCTATTCGCAATCCAAATAAACTCCCTACCACTTTCTGGAAAAAACATCATGACGTTTTCCAGGTTGCTAATAGTGAAACACTGTCTATTGGCTTAATTAGCAAACCTGTTAAAATTTAGTTTTTTCCTGAATTATCTTTAACTCACAAATTCCTTAGTTTTACCCTACCCGGGATAGATATTATTATTGGGTTTGATATTATTAAACAATTATGGGAGAAAAACGTTGTTCTAAAACCTGAGGGTCTTCGTTTTAAATCCTATTTTCTTCCTTATATCAAACCATAATATAATATTACCTTCCCTGTTGACACCATTTCTGAAATTCACGCCAGTTTAGTAAGAGATTATTACGTAGAATTGTATTCAGAATTTCTTCATAAATGCGCACATTCTCTTTGGAAAAATCCAGAGTTCTTTGTACAGCTGTCCTTTAAAAAGGATGTAAATGTTAATCCTATAAAAGCAAGTCACCCAGGAATGCCACCTGAACAGATGGAGTTGGCTCTCAAAGAATTAGCCCAGCTACCTGATGAAGGTTTTATTGAGTCCACAAACTCTCCATGGGCTAGTCAAGCGTTCTATGTTAATAAAAGGTCAGAACATGCTAGAGGAAAGGTGAGACTTGCTATCAATTACGAGCTGCTTAACTATTTCCTCACAGATGAGAAGTTTTCTCTCCAAACCAGAAATTATTTATTTTCTAATCTGACCAAAGCCAACATGTTTTCAAAGTTTGGTCTAAAAGTAGGATTTTGGCAATTTGGTGTTCATCCTAATGATTGATATAAAATAGCCTTTTGTATTCCAAATGCTCATTTCCAGTGGACTGTTCTTCTGTTTCGACTAAAAACAGCCCATTCGTTGTTTCAAAAAGCAATGGTCAAAATCTTCGAATCTTTGTTTCCAAATGTTCTGATCTATATTGATGATATTCTCTTATTTTCTGAAGATATGAAAACACATTCTTATGTTCTTCATCATTTTGGAGAATTGGTCCGAAGTTATGGAATTATGCTTGCTAAAAAGAAAATGATCATTGCATAGCCAGAAATTGAATTTTTGGGCATACATATCAAAGAAGGACAGTACTCTTTGCAGCTACATATTGCTTCAGAATTGCTCAAATTTCCTGATGACTTACAATCAAAACAACAAATTCAACAGTTTTTGGGAGTCATCAATTATGTTGTAGATTTCATTCCCAGGCTTGCATCAATTATTAGGCCTTTATAGGATATGTTAAAGAAAAATCCTCCAGAATGGTCTTCTATTCAAAGGAAAGCAGTGTGTGCCATCAAAAAGATCATGCAAAAGTTACCCCCATTGCAGATTCCTTCAGATGGTAAAAGAATCCTACAAACAGATGCAAGTGAATCTTTTTGGGTTGCTGTGTTGCTTGAAGAAATTAATGGCAAAAGGAATATTTGTGGATATAAAAGTGGTTCTTTCAAGGTTATTGAACAACATTACCATTCAACCTACAAAGAAATTTTAGCAATCAAAAGAGGCATAGAAAAGTTCCAATTTCATCTGGTTGGTCATCACTTTCATGTTGAGATGGATATGAGTGCCTTTCCAAAGATGTTGAGTTTCAAACCCAACACTCTTCCATCCAGACAACTTCTCAAATGGGTAGAATGGTTTTTTCAGTTCTCTTTCACTGTTAACCACATCAAAGTGGAACATTGCAGTTGAATTCCCTATTGAACAGTCTATCAAGTAGTTTGCAGAACTTCATTGTGGGTGGTTTGATTATTTTGAAGCATATCCTTTTGCTAGAACATTTCTTGAGTGGTTTTACCCATTGTTTATTTGGATAAAAATGTTCAAGGTTATTCAAATCAAATTAATTGGGAACATTACTTAAAATTTCTCTATCATCTATATTCTCTCTCGATAAAGTTCTCTCCATATTCATAATTTACCATGCTTCTATTCAGTCCAAGAATATGGTATTTTCCCTTATCTTCTTAACAAAGAATTTTATGATCATGAGGATGAGATAAGAGAGCTTCAAAGAAAAATGGCAGAGTTTAATTCAACTGTTCCGTCTCAAATCTGGCCTAAGTTTGATGAAGATGCTCCATGGGAAGAACTTCCAGTTGATTATACAATCAAACTTCAAGATGATGCCAGAGCATATTTTGAACAATTCCATAATGAGATGGTCAAAGTTACTGCTGATTCCTTGTGGGGAGCCTCTAAATCATATTTCAACTCTAGACAGAATTCCCTCTCTCATAATCAAATTTCACAAGGTTCTGTTGCAATAAAACCTTGTTCATTCCCTGTTGTTTCTGCTGTTTCTACTTCATCCTCTAAGGGAAAAGAAAAGGTAAATGATAATGGCAATGATGTATACATGTTTATTGATTCCCAGGATCCATACGAACTTGATAGCCAGCGTTAATTATGGGAAAAAATGGGACTTTCAGTTGAACTTGATAACCCTCTAGCTGGAATTCCCTATCAAAATAAATCAACTGATGTTTTTGGTCCTTTTCCCCCCGGCTTTTTATCATGATGTGAATTATTGTACTAAGTCTGGTGTGCTATCATAAATTATTGTACTAAATATGGTGAGGTGTTGTACTAGTTAGGTGAGGTGTTGTACCACTACATGCTTTGTTAGCATTATTGTCCTATTAGTCTGAAAAGTCAAAAATTATTGTACTAGATGTCCAAAGAGTGTCTGATATCTTTTTTGTCGTTTGTCTAGCATTGTACTTTTCAAACAGTATCAATCCTTCTATAAAAGGATGGGTCTTGATACTTGGAGAGCAGAAGAAGTGGAGAAAGCTAAATAAAATTTCTTTTGTGTTTTCAGAATGTTTCTTCTATTTTTCTGCATTGCAATTCTACATATTATCTTGTTCGTCATACATTTTCGTTTAACTTCAAAAATTGAAATCATCTATAAATCTTCATCTTCTTCATAAAATTCGAGTATGCTCTGCAGTTGCCTTAAAATGATCCTCTTCATCAGAAAGAATTTTATTTTTTTCATTCCTGTCTAGTTTCTTTCCAAAACTTTGATCCTGAACGAAGTAAGTGTCTTATCATAAGAGGACACGCTTTTGTTGTTGCCCACAGTTGAGGCTTGTTTATTAATGGAGTCATACCTTGATAAGATACCAACTTCAATCTGGTATTGGCGCCATGGATAGTCTACTACCCAGGCCTACTACCTCTTCTTCTTCCTCTTCCATAGTTCCTAATTCTAGTTTTTGAAAATCTAATGCTTCTAAGATAGATTCTCTATATGAAATTACCTATGTACTTGAAAATAAAAATGTTCCCCTTACCAACCTTCCTCTCATCAATCCATACAATGCTTTCTCCAAACCAAAATCTTCCTTTACCAAAATTGTAAAAGGGTTGATCAATCCTTTCAAGATACAGGTCAAAGAATATGTCCAAGCATCAGCCTTTGATCAACACTTTCTTCCAGCCATAGAAAAAGAGGAAATTACCCTCCCATCTTCCAGATCTATGCTTTTTGAAGGTTATACTCATATTCACTTTGGAGCCATTAGGTTTGCATTAACCTTACATGGACGAAAAGGTCTTCCTACTACTTCATGGATTGCTTTGCTGGATACACATTTTTCTGATTATCAGCATGTTTGTATTAGCACTGTTCAGACTATTTTGAATGCAGGAATGGTTCTAATCACTATGTTTCCAAATTTCAACATGCTAATAGTAGATCCTTGTTTGAGATCAGTACTTAAACTCCAGATCCAGATTTATGGGGCAGTTCCAACGGCTACAACATATTCAGCAACCCTCCATTATTAGATGGTGTACCAAATTCAAAATCATTCCATTGATTTTGCCTTCCCATGAAAAATAGATGATGCCTTTCTCATTTTTGTTGATACCAATCATATTCCCAGCTGTACATATGTGCCCAGACAAATTCTAAAAAAGGAGTTGCAGAAACTGATTCTGGAGACATGGATTACTGCCTATGAGAAAAATCATTAGTCTACAAAGGAGGCCAAGCCAATTCAATCTACAGACCCATCTTTCCATAAAAACCAAGATGGTACAATGGACATTACGTTTAAAAAACAAAAGGAGAAAATTGGTGTCCCTAGTTGCTTCAATCCTCTGAATACTATCCAATCTACTATTCCAATTAGTGGATTCGATGGTAATGGATCTCCAATTTATGCCCTAATTCGAAGTGCTATCCCAAGACAACACTCAATATTCTCTTGTGATGATCCTCATGTTGATACTCTAGGACAACCATCTGGCAAATTTGACTATTTGGTCAAGTATACTCCACTGCCTCCTATACCATGGCCAACAACTTATTCTAGTTGGGATGATGATGATAGCTGCTGCTGCCATGATGATACCAATTTTGACAATTCGCCAACTATGACACCAAAGCAAGTCATGATGTTCACTCCTTCCTCGTCCTCTTCTACTGCTTCAGAAACTTTTCCTCCAAAAGAAGTTCATACCTCAGAATTCAAGTATTCATGGAAGATAAAAATCCAATTTCCAGAAATGTTGATAGGTCTCTAGTTGAGGTTATTACTACAGAAGCAACTCTTAACTAGCAATCAGAGAATGCTGTTGCTTAGAATTAAATGTTGCATAAGATTGTCAGAAGCCACAAACGAATTGAGGCCAAGATGGATAATCAATTAGCAAGATTAATCCAAACTTTAAAGCAAAAAATTGAATCCGTCCATAATGATATTTTGCGTCTTCTTCAACAGTCTCAACCATTTTCCCCCAAGGAACATGAGATCAAATCCCTCAAGACCCAACTCAGATCTCTTGAGGAATAGTATCCAAGAGATTCCATATGGAGCAGACCAGATCCTTCTTCTACCTTTCCAGCAGTGTCACAACCTCTTCATGGCTTGGAAAATTTTAAGAAAATATTTGGGGACTCCTCTTCATTCTTCACACCAGAAGAATACAAGAGAAAACACAGATCTCCAATTGTTACAAATATACCAGAAGAAAAAGAAACTGGTCTTGTCATCTCAAAGTCGAGTTCTCATCAATTCATGCTGCAAGGTCCTTCCATTGATAATCCATTAATAGATTTTCTCAAAAAAGCTGTTGATTTTGAGAAAAATAAACCCAATGCACCTCGACAAACCATTGTATCAATGTCTCCTGAAAATATTAGTAATCTCAGTGACTCAGAAGATCTATCAGAGGATATGCCATATCTTTATATGAATCGACCCTCTTAGACTCTTGAAGAACCAGTCGTTGAAGTTGGTATCTTATCAAGGTATGACTCCACTAATAAACAAGCCTCAACTGTGGGCAACAACAAGAGTGTGTCCGCTTATGATAAGATACTTGCTTCATTCAGGATCAAAGTTCTGGAAAGAAGCTAGACAGGGTTGAAGAAAATAAAATTCTTTCTGATGCAAAGGATCCTTTTAAGGCAACTGCAGAGCATACTCGAATTTTATGAAGAAGATGAAGATTTACAGATGATTTCAATTTTTGAAGTTAAAAGAAAATGTATGATGAACAAGATAATATGTAGAATTGCAATGCAGAAAAATAGAAGAAACAGTCTGAAAACACAAAAGAAATTTTATTTAGCTTTCTCCAACTTCTTCTGGTCTCCAAGTATCAAGACCCATCCTTTTATAGAAGGATTGATATTGTTTGAAAAGTACAACACTGGACAAACGACAAAAAAGATATCAGACACTCTTTAGATATCTAGTACAATTATTTTTGACTTTTTCATACTAATATGACAATAATGCTAATAAAGCATGTAGTCGTACAACACCTCACCTAACTAGTACAACACCTCACCATATTTAGTACAATAATTTATGATAGCACACCAGATTTAGTACAATAATCACATCATGATAAAAAGATGGGGGGAAAAGGGCCAAAAACATCAATTGATTTATTTTGATAGGAAATTCCAGCTAGAGGGTTGTCAGGTTCAGCTAAAAGTCCCATTTTTTCCCACCATTGATGCTGGCTATCAAGTTCGTATGGATCTTGGGAATCAATGAACATGTATATGTTATAGCTATTATCATCTACCTTTTCTTTTCCCTTGGAGGATGAAGTAGAAATAGTAGAAACAACAGGGAATGAACAAGGTTTTATTGCAGCAGAACTTTGTGGAATTTAATTATGAGAGAGGAAATTCCATCTAGAGTTAAAATATGATTTAGAGGCTCCCCACATGGAATCAGCAGTAACTTTGACCGTCTCATTATGGAATTGTTCAAAATATGTTCTGGCATCATCTTAGAGTTTGATTGCATAATCAACTGGAAGTTCTTCCCATAGAGCATCTTCATCAAACTTAGGCCAGATTTGAGACGGAACAGTTGAATTAAACTTTGCCATTTTTCTTTAAAGCTCTCTTATCTCATCCTCATGATCATCAAATTCTTTGTTAAGAAGATAAGGGAAAATACCATATTCTTGGACTGAACAGAAGTATGATAAATTATGAAAATGGGGAGAACTTTGTCGGGAGAGAATATAGATTGCAGAGGAATTTTCAGTGATGTTCCCGGTTAATTTGATTTGAATAACCTTGAACATTTTTATCCAAATAGATAATGGGTAAAACCACTCAAGAAATGTTCTAGCAAAAGGATATTCTTCAAAATAATCAAACCACCCACAATGAAGTTCTGCAAACCACTTGATAGACTGTTCAATAGTGAACTCAACTGCAATTTTCCATTGCTCTAGCATATACCAAAGTAAACATAAGAGTTCTTTTGAAACCATATGATGAAATTGACTTGTGATACTAAACAAAGTAAAAAATGGAAAATCAGGATGAAATCCTAAACCACGAAATGTATGTAGACCTGTTTTCCTAATAGTGAGAGATTAATATTTTAACATAAGTTCCTTTGTTCAGGATTTAATAGTTTTGGTCTTTATTAAATCAAAGAGCTCGGGAGGAAGACTCTCAAGAGGAAAATTTTGAAAAGAAGTGGTATTGGATAGATTAGAAGGGAAAAACATGCAAATAATGGGAATGTGATTCCTAGGAATAATTGGAAGAGTAGGTCTGGATAGAAAATCAACAAGAATATTGGTTTTACCTTTGATGTGGTTAACAGTAAAAGAGAACTGGGAAAACCATTCTGCCAATCTGAGAAGTTGTCTGGATGGAAGAGTGTTGGGTTTGAAACTCAACATCTTTGGAAAGGCACTCATATCCATCTCAACATGAAAGTGATGACCAACCAGATGAAATTGGAACTTTTCTATGCCTCTTTTGACTGCTAAAATTTCTTTGTAGGTTGAATGGTAATGCTATTCAATAACCTTGAAAGAACCACTTTTGTACCCACAAATATTCCTTTTGCCATTAATTTCTTCAAGCAACATAGCAATCCAAAAAGATTAACTTGCATCTGTTTGTAGGATTCTTTTACCATCTGAAGGAATCTGCAATGGGGGTAACTTCTGGATGATCTTTTTGATGGCACACACAGCTTTCCTTTGAGCAGAAGACCATTCTGGAGGATTTTTCTTTAACATATCCTGTAAAGGCCTAATAATTGATGCAAGCCTGGGAATAAAATCTGCAGCATAATTGATGACTCCCAAAAACTATTGAATCTGCTGTTTTGATTGTAAGTCATCAGGAAATTTGAGCAATTCTGAAAAAATATGTGGCTGCAAAGAGTACTGTCCTTCTTTGATATGCATGCCCAAAAATTCAATTTTTCCCTGTGCAACGGTTATTTTCTTTTCAGCAAGCATAATTCCATAACTTCGGACCAATTCTCCAAAATGATGAAGAAGATAAGAATGTGTTTTCATATCTTCAGAAAATAGGAGAATATCATCAATATAGATTAGAACATTTGGAAACAAGGATTTGAAGATTTTGACCATTGCTTTTTGAAATAATGAAGGGGCTGTTTTTAGTCCAAACGGAAGAAGAATCCACTGGAAATGAGCATTTGGAATACAAAAGGCTGTTTTATATCAATCATTAAGATGAACACCAATTTGCTAAAATCCTGCTTTTAGATCAAACTTTGAAAACACGTTGGCTTTGGTCAGATTAGAAAACAAATAATTTCTGGTTTGGAGAGGAAACTTCTCATCTGCGAGGAAGTAGTTAAGCAGCTTGTAATTGAGAACAAGTCTCACATTTCCTTTAGCCTATTTTGACCTTTTGTTAACATAGAATGCTTGACTAGCCCATGGAGAGTTTGTGGACTTAATAAGATCTTCATCACGTAGCTGGGCTAATTCTTTGAGAGCTAACTCCATCTGTTCAGGTGGCATTCCTGAGTGACTTGCTTTTGTAGGATTAACATTTACATCCTTTTTAAAGGGCAGTTGTACAAAGAACTCTGGATTTTTCCAAAGAGGATGTGTGCATTTATGAAGGAATTCGAAATGAGATTCTACACAACAATCTCTTAATAGACTGGCGTGAATTTCAGAAATGGTGTCAACAGGGGAGGTAAAATTATATTGTGGTTTGATAGAAGGAAGAAAATAGGATTTAAAACAAAGACCCTCAGGTTTTGGAACAACATTTTTCTCCCATAATTATTTAATAATATCAAACCTAATAATAATATCTATCCCGGGTAGGGTAGAACCAAAGAATTTGTAGGTTAAAGATAATTTAGGAAAAAATTAAATTTTAACAGGTTTGTTAATTAAACCAATAGACAGTGTTTCACTATTAGCAACCTAGAAAACTTCATGATGTTTTTTCTAGAAAGAGGCAGGGAGTTTATTTGGATTGAGAATAGAACTGGAAGCTCCTGTATCAAGTAATCCAACAACAGTTATTAGATTATCATATTTTTGAGGAATAATTTATACCTGGACAAAAGGTACAGCAAGAGCCAATCCGATCATCTTGATCCCAGAGATTGAAAACATTTCCTCAGTAGTTTCTGCACCATAATCTGAATTGTCATCTGAAATTTCTTCAAAAGCGAACAACGTTTGTTCAGAAGGCTCTACTTCCTCAGAGAAGATAGACTCCAGATCATCTTGCTCATGATCGCACTGCGTGACCTGGAAAATCTCCTTGAGAATCTTATCCCTTCTTTTGTTCGGACAAGATTTTGCCCAATGTCCTCGCCTATGACAAATATGGCATCTATCTCATTTGTTTGTTGTGAACTTTCTTCGAAAGTAACGCCTTTTTTTCTTGGGCATCCATTGCTGATTGTGTTTCCTTGATCTCCTATGATGCTTGTAGGACTTTGTCAGACAATGGCACTTCTCTGTTTTACATTTGATCTGCAAGTCTTTTCGATCACATTCCTAAGAGAATTTTTTTCCTGTCTCCTGCAATTCTTTAAAGAACTTCCAATTATTGCATAACCTATCAAGAGCTTTGAACACAAATTGATAGACTTCTCCCAAGGAAATGTCTGCAAGAGGTTTCCCTCGAAGTTCAATTAATTTAAAAGCTTCTTGACCAAGAGACTCAGGAATTGAATTCAAATAGGTCTGTTTAAGATTTGGATTGTCCATCCCACCAAGACTATAAAACCTTTGTGACATTCTTTGGAAATGTTTTTCCAAATCTTTTCTTTTGAATGAATAGCACCTCATTTTGAAAAACACCTCTCTGGCCGCATCGACATAGTTCTGTGATTGACCAAGAAACTCAACATAGATATAATTCATAAAAGTTTCTATGTTTGGTGAGTTTCTAGCCTGGATCTGTCTATATTCTCCCAAGGCATACCACCATTCTTTCAGGATACCAGTCATCCTTACTGTAAAGCCATTAATCACTCTTGTGAGTGTAGCATTTGGTCTTGGAAGTTCAGTGGCACTCTAAGATATCATCTCATGTATACGTTGTTGCCATTGTGAAGGTGGAATGTCATCAAATGTAAACATGGATCTTGATGATATATTGCTGTAACCGTTATCTGGTTCCTGGATGTGAGGTTCCCTGTGTCTCTATTCTCCTTGTTGACTAGTTTCAGGTTCTTCTTCAACCACTGGTTCTTCAGGAGTCTGAGGGGTTGATTCATATAAAGATATGGCATATCCTCTGATAGATCTTCTAAGTCGCTGAGTTCACTAATATTTTCAGGAGACATTGATACAATGGTTTGCCAAGTTGCATTAGGTTTATTTTTCTCAAAATCAACAGCTTTTTTGAGGAACTCTATTAATGGATTATCAGTGAAAGGACCTTGCAGCATGAAATGATGAGAACCCGACTTTGAGGTGATAGGACCAATTTCTTTTTCTTCTGGTGGATTTGTAACAATTGGAGATATATGTTTTCTCTTGTATTCTTCTGGTGTGAAGAATGAAGAGGAGTCCCCAAACATTTTTTTAAAATTTTCCAAGCCATGAAGAGGTTGTGACACTACTAGAAAGGTAGAAAAAGGATCTGGTTTGCTCTATATGGAATCTCTTTGATACTGTTCCTCAAGAGATCTGAGTTGGGTCTTGAGGGATTTGATCTCATGTTCCTTGTGGGCAAATGGTTGAAACTGTTGAAGAAGACGCAAAATATCATTATGGTCAGATTCATTTTTTTGCTTTAAAGTTTGGATCAATCCTGCTAATTGATTATCCATCTTGGCCTCAATTTGTTTGTGGCTTCTGACAATCTTCTACAACATTTGATTATGAGCAACAACATTCTTTGATTGCCAGTTAAGAGTTGCTTCTGCTACAGTAACCTCAACTAGAGACCCATCAGCATTTTTGGAAGTTGGATTTTTTATCTTCTATGAATGCTTGAATTTCGAGGTATGAACTTCTTTTGGAGGAAATGTTTCTAGAGCAGTAGAAGAGGACGAGGAAGGAGTGAACATCATGACTTGCTTTGGTGTCATAGTTGGCGAATTGTCAAAATTGGTATCATCATGGCGGCAGCAGCTATCATCATTATCCCAACCAGAATAAGTTGTTGGCCATGGTGTAGGAGGCGGTGGAGTATACTTGACCAAATAGTCAAATTTGCCAAATGATTGTCCCAGAGTATCAACATTTAAGAATATTAAATGCTTTCTTCAATTCAAATGTTTTCATGCACAGCATGGAAACAGTTGGATTAGGCCTTCTAGACATTATTAACATGTACTTTTGGCACTAAATGTGGGGCAACAACAATATATACTATTCAATATATTTTTCAAAAAGAATCAAACATTTTGAAAAATAAAAAATTAAGTTTGATGATATATGTCAAATTTTATTTTATATCGAGGGCTAATAATTTTGAGATAATTTATAAAATATTTTCTTTTCGTACCACTACAACGTCTTTTTATAATTAAAGATAAATTTTTTTATCACATTTGTTGGCAAAACAACACATATTTCTACAATTTAAAAACATTATAAATTATTTTAAAATCCTACACTGAGAGTTAGTTTCGGAAGAATTCGACAGAAAAATACCTCGATTTAGAGCAAATCAAATTCAGACTTTGCTTGCCATTACACTGCCCCTCTTTGGAATTTCTCTAATAGTTAAAGACACATATGTATCTATCTGGTCGTACTTCACAGACCCCTTTAAGCCCTTTGTGGGGGGCACGATCTTGATTATATAGTAATTGAATTTTAGCTTGGGAAATGGTCCACACGGGTAAACTGCTGTTAATATATTGCTATTCTTGGCTGTAGGGTTTTCTTTTCTTTTCTTTTCTTTTTTAATATATAATCATTTGAAAATTATTATAATTTAATCAAATTTAATTTTTAGTATGTCGGATTTAATCTTATCTATTTTGGTAATTTTTTTTTTGTCATTAGTTTTACTAGTCATAGGAATTGTAATCAAGTGGTCCACTCTAATTAATACATAGAGGTACTTTCTGATTATGGGGGCATACTCGTAATACTCATGAGACATTCATTTGATATATTTTATTTAATCATTAAATTGATTGGTATGATTTTGTCAATTTCTAATAAATCACATCTTGCATTGTAATTGTTTTCATTACATGGCCAATAAAAAGAATTCAAAATGGGTATTAAATATTTATTATGAATTTTTGTTATCAATTAATTAATGCTTTTATGTGGCTAAAAAAAGACCCAAGGATATTTTGGTAATTTTACTAAATATAATAAATTAATACAAAGGGCTAGTTTGGTTTGGATAATAAGGTGGGATAGAGTGTTTTTATCTTATCTTATCATTCATTTTGTTGGAGTGACAATAAACATTCAAATCTGCATGAATACCAAAAGCTCATTTTTATGTGTGCAATTCTCATGATAAATTAACCTACCACCTCTCATGGATTTATTTATCAAGCTAACCAAATTATACCGCAATAATAATGATGTGAGTGTTAATGGTTTAGGAAAATATTGGGCTAAGTCTAGTCCAATTGACCAAGCGACAAGTTGAATAAAAATATTTGAGTATGTAATGGGGTCAAGTCCTACATCCAATAACAAATGTTAGGTTTGCTGAGAGGCTCTCGGCTAAGGCACTCCGATGCTCAAATTAGTATAGTTGACTAGCAGATAGAGCACTAGAATGAGAGCTTTATAGACACAAACGGCATACTTTGTTAGAGGCTAGTAGAAGGGTATTTATGGCCTTCTCAAGGTGGTTGATATATCTATGGTGCCCTTGTTGTACAGGAAAGGCCCTTTTCTTTGCTTGAGGACCTTAGGTCTTCTTTAGTCTGTGTACTTCCACATGGCATTATTTTCGACTGCCTAGGACAAGGTGGTATGCTAGTGGCGTGCATTAGCCTAAGGTGGCTGAAAAGGTGGTACTAGTGGTGGCATGTGCTATTAATACAGAGGCACGCCACTTGGTAGAGCATTCAATTCAGCTGAGAGGTTGTCGTTTAGGTTCGACTTTCCCGGTTGAGATAAATATTTTCCATGAGATATCCATATGGACTCTAGTCGATAAAGTGTAACTCTGTTATATTTAAGTTTCCCTATCTGAATACTGAACAACATACCCTCAACGGAGGTCGACCAAAACCTAGTCAATGAGGTGAACACTGATATCCACTTTGATGGGCGAGCCTCAATAGGGTTGAGGCCAGGTTAATGATATGGATGGTCTATGATAAGTTGGGCCAAATAGGTAATTGGGTCGTCATACAACATGTCTTTGTTATGGTCGATTGTTAATGGGTTGGGCCTGTTAGGCTATCCTATATCATGAGTCCTCCCCATTTCTGAATCCTAATCAAGAGTTTTAACAAGAATGAATGGCGAATAGCTAATTTGCGAAAACTAAATATGCTCGATAAGGACTTCCAAGTGTCAACTAGGATTTTAGTGCATTTAATGTGTCTTTACATTAGGTCACGTGAAGCGTTAAGCGACATCTATGTAATTATTATAGCTGTTTGGGTTCTCGCGCATTGATGCCTATAAATAGGCATGGTGGAAAAGTTCATTTTCACTTTTATTGCATTTCGCGAGGTCGAATTGACCATTTCACTACACTAACAGCCAACTGTGTTTTGCTCTAAGCTTTTAAAACATGTAAGTCTTTCGGAACACTTGGAGCGATTTGTACCTTGTTATAGCTCGATCATAAAATTTTACCAATCATGCTGAACATATATAGTGACAATGGTAGTCAAGGTAGCAATAGCAAGGTAATGAGGTCGGATCAAATTTTGATTGGGGGAGATGGTGACTTGACTAGCAAGTTTAGCAGTTCTCTTAGTGATAGTTCAAGCTCTAGCAACTTTAGTGATAACTATTGTGCCATTGGGGGTGTGGCCGGGCTAGTTAATCGCCTATTTCCCATTGTCGGCTATTCACCCCTACCACTATAGAGAAATCATGTCCAAAGTCATTCATGACAACTTTACAATTGCTAGACAACTTTATCATGTCCCCTTGGAGTACGAGCTGAAATTTCCCCATCCTTCTGATAAGATGTATTGACTACCCTCTGGATGTATAATTATATTCGAAGAGGCCTTTAGGTGAGGGCTTAGGTTTCCTCTTGCACAATCAATAGTTGACCTATTGACAAGTTTACAAGTTTGCATAACCAAACTTCTGCCTAATTATTTTTCAACTTTATATAACTTTGTTGTCTTGATGTATATACACGACCAACCTACTATGTTCGCCAATTTTTCCTATCTTTCCCACCTTTCCATGTACCAGAAGTTGAGCAGCCTTAACGGGTTGGGTTTCTATTATCTTACTACTCGTCCTTGACAAAAATTGTTATTGACCCCTTTGTCGTCCCATGGTCAAGAGTGGAAAAAATAATACCTTTATGTTTAGGGGCCTGAGGTTTTTAACGTTCCTAGGGGGTGCTGAAGAGGGCATGTTAAGGTATTAGAGAACCTAACCCCCACTTGGCTAAATAACTTTATTTGGGATTTAGCTCAATTTGGGCAGATAGAGGTATTGAGGTATATTAACGAGAGAAATTTAGTGTTGGTTGGTAACTTGACTAACTAGTAGATGTTCGACTAAGTAGATGCCTGTACTGAGTTTACAGTTTATTTTCTTTCAACTTCTTAGTTTATTTTGATGAGTCTTGTTCTTATTTTTGTGTAGATCAAGAAGAAATCATGAATGAGACACGAGCACAAGCTATGGCACGTCCAAATGAATTAGGAGTGTCGCCAAAGTGTGATAGCTGGTCAGGAGGTTGCGCCTCAGGCCGTCCTACAGCTATAAGATGTGTAGCCCGCTTTTGTAGCTCTACCAACTTGATTAATAGCTCATTCAATGGCTAGCCTATTTTTTTGACAAAATTGGTTGGCGATCAAGCAAGTAGAACTTGCCTTGAAGAAGATTGCTATCGATAAGGGCAAAGGTAAAGCTGGACCTACCATTGCTCTAATATGGGATCGACATGTTGGTTCACAATTCAATGTCTGTGTTGACCTTGGGGTCAATTGGTTCGATGCCCCTTAAGGTGATGATGGCTGGTTTGCTCTTATACAACTAACAAAAGATAATGTACTTGAGCTAATGGGGTGTGCTGAAAGCTATGGCTTACCATTCTAACATGGTAAGTTTTCCATTGAGTGATTCTCGCTTATTGTGTTTGTTCATCTTTTTTTTTTCTTTTCATTTTTGTATCGACCATAATTGTGTATGTTGCAAGTTAGTCAGTTGGGCTCCTATTTCTACAGATGGTCAGAGTTGGCTCTCGATGACCATGATTGGCTCTGGGAGGATCAAGGACCGAGCAGTTGAGTAAAGAGCTCTAGGATGTCTAGGTGTAGCTTGATGCGAAGGATGCTTAGTTGGTAAATATAGTGATAGAGATGAGCTCAATGAAGGAGCTATTGAAGAAGGTCACAATGGAGGCATAAACCCATTATGATACTAGTCGAGCCCATGGCTACAACAGTGCCTTACATTTTGCTCAGGGTAAGTTTGCCACGACGTTGCCAATCATTTGACATGAGGCAGTGAAGTAATTTATGCTGACCTTAGCCCTCAAAGATGCTAGTGTCATCTTCTTTATCAATAACGTGAAAGATGCCTTTGAGAAGGCTATTAAGCAATTAGAATATCTTGGTTATCAAATTCGTCCTGAGGACAAACGACGCTCAAATTTGATGTTTGATGAGCAGCTCTGAATGTATCCTAACCCCGATGAGACTGCTCCTACAGAGGGGCCCAACCTTGATGAGATTGCTCCTATAGAAGGGCCTACATCGCGCTTGTGGTCGAGGCTGCAGCTGGCTAGATAGGTTCGATGAGGTGACTAGTGAGTTTGATCTTGCCAACAACTTTGCTTTCAACATTTTGGATGATTTGATTATTGTAGCTGATTTTTTCTTTCCAACTAAGCATCCTTTTTTAGTTGATGAAATGAGGCCATCTTAACCAGCCCCTGCAACCAAGCCAACGCTTGTAGTGGAGCTCAAGCAGAAAGTTGAAGGTTCGTGGTTGTTGCTGTACCCTCGAGTGATGAGCTCGATCGAGCAATTGATAAAGGCACCCAAGCTATATGAGTTGAAGGGGCTGGGTCAAGCTAAAGGCTTTTAACTCTAGTAGTTGCTTTCATTCTTTTAGTCGCGTTGCAAGGCCCTTATGTATTTCATTTCTATGTAGCCAGACATTTACGTTTTTCTTTATTCAAGGAAATGAATATTTTGCTCATCAATTTGTGCTTGACTTTTACTTTCCTTTTAATGTTTTCATTTTTGTCAAATACTGATCGTTAATAAATGACAACATGAACAATTTGATCTCAAATGAGAAATCATATGATGTAAAAGTGGATTTAATCCAGATATTTATTTCAAGCAAACACATTTTAAAATAGGTGTCACAATAATCTGTCATTAACTACAAGATAGATTTAGATTGTGTTCTATATGATCAAGCTACAAGGTCAAACTTGGTGATCGATTTCACAAAATTAATTCTTAGCCCTATGTTGTAGTTAGAATGTGTTATTTGAGAGACTTTGACTTTGACTTTAGGGTTGAATGCTGGTTGGGCGTATTCATCATTTGGGATTGAAGCCATAATTGTTGTTGAGGTTAATTAATTCTTGAATTAACACTGGCTAAAAAGCTTTGGTTTCGCTATTCAATTTTGGCATTTGGTCAACTACAGTGTCGATGTTAAGCAATCAATTCACTTATTAATTTGGGCGAAAAAGCCTTAGTTTTGTGGCTTGAAAATGATATTTGGTTGACTATGGGATCAACTTTAAATGATTAATTCATTTATTAATTTGGGCTAAGAAGCTTTAACTTGATAGCGTGGGTAGAAAGCTATAGAAATATAAACTCATTTTAATGATGTACAATGGTACTTTAGTACAATCAAGGGGAGACTTTAAGTCTCTTTACATATAAAACTTCTTCAAGTTCACTGCATTCCATGGTCAGGGGAGCTCTTTGCCGATTATATCTACCAGTCGGTAGGTATTGTGCTTTGCCAATTTAACCACCAAGTACGGGCCTTCCTATTTTGGATCGAGCTTCCCTATATTTTTTGATACTTCAACCTTCATAAGTATGAGGTAACCTACTTTGAAGCTTCTTGGTCGAACTCTCTTATTGTAAGATTGTGCCATCTTCAATCTATATCTCTGTATTATTGTGTACATTGTTAGCATAGCTTATCAATTATCTCTAGGTTGAACTCTCTTTCAGAGTCATTTCTGATTGAGTTATAGTAGATCACCTAAACAGTGTGCTGTATTAGTTCTGTTAGGATAATTGCTTCTGACTCGTACACTAAACTATATAGCCCATGGCCATTCTAAGGGTGGTTTATATGCCCAAAGCACCCCAAAGAGGTTGTCTACCTAGCTCACTCCAGTTCCTTTAAGTCGAGCTTTAGGGTGATATAGGACCATTGTCTTTTTTACCTCTATTTGGCCATTGGCTTGATGGTTTCCAATCGAGGTGAAATGTTGTCAAATTCATAGGCTTTCACACCATCTCCTAGTGCTCTTGCTCTGAAACTATGTCCTATTATTAGATATCAATACTTTGTGCAAACTAAACTAATAGATATTATTTTTCCACACAAAGCTCTTGATGGTTGCATCAGTTATCTTATGTACTACTTTTGCTTCCACGTACTAGGTAAAGTATTCAACTGCAATGATCATGAACTTCTATTAACTTGTGGTCTTCAAGAAAGAGTCAACTATATATATCCCCCACTGGTCAATTGACCATGTGATTTGAGTGGGCACCAACATTGATTATAGGTCGATGAGGTATACTTGAATGAACTTAGCAAGATGGGCATTTCTTAGCAAAATCAATTGTGTTCTTTAATAAAGTTGGCCAAAAGTTATGATATTTGGTGATTTTGTGGGCCAAAGATCAACCTCCAGAATGATTGCTGTATATTCCTAAATGGACTTCTTGGAGAACATTGAGTACTTATTTTGGTGTCAGTTACCTCAACGGTGGTTCGGAGATCGATCTCCTATAAAGTTGACCATGCTCCTCGAAGGAGAACTTGGCTCTTGACCTTTGAGCCATCGTGCTTAGGCTTTATCCTCTAGAACATTTCCCTCTCGAAAGTAAGCTTTCAATTTATCGCTAAGAAGGAGTTGCTTTTTCAATCTACCCCACCAAGCTCTGGTTGATCTCGCCTATGGTGGGCTTGTTGGTGACCAGAAATGTTATCTTTTTCTCTTTAGTCACTTTTGTCAAGCTAGCAAATTTAGATAGCACGTTGGCCTGCTTGTTCTCTGATCAAGGAACTTGGCCGAGAGTGAATTTTGGAACTACTATCATGTCCTCTTCACCTTGGCTAAATACTTTCTCATTGTAGTATCTTTAGCTTTGAAGTTTCCTTCAACCTATTCTGCGAGCAACTAGGAATCAATGTGAAGATTTATGTGGCACTAGAATCCAAATATTTAAAAACAAACTAAATAAAATAGCCCACACAACACTACAAGGATCTAAATATGAATAGACTTTATATTTAGAAGAGTAAAATACCTAGGTGAAAGCAAAAAATTCAAAGAGCAAGAAAACTCTCTTCATCTGTCAAAACAGGCTCTTCACCGGCATAGCAAAATCACCACCGATTCTCCCAAAGATAGACTCCTTTGTTGTGGCTAAAATTTTTACTAGAACTCCTCATCCCTTTGAATATTTTTTAGTCCAAATTTTAGGCTAATCAGAACACCAGAGGTACTCCTAGAAGAAGCAAAAATCGGCTGCTAGAAACTACTCTAGTCAAGAGCATAAACAACCAAAATAGATTGCCTTTAATGCAAATGTCCACACACCAAATCTATGGCTATTCTCTACAAAAAGGTTAGAAAATTTGTAATGAATGAGGGGAGGAAGGCTGGGAATACTGAGGTGGAAAGAGGAGGGAGAAAGAGAGAGTGATAGAAGGCTAACAACTTATATTCCCACTACATAATATTGTTAGGAGAAAATCTCGCAAAATGTTCACACCTCACATACATCTGGCCGGCAACTCTACCATATCCACATACAAGAGTGGTCACACACCTTCCACAAGGAGATGATGCCAAGTTTCCCTTGCTTTAGGTGGCCACTAACTTGTGATTAATGAATTTAATTAAAGTACAAATTTCATCTAATAAAATATCTTGCAATTAAATTCTAATTCTTATTAAATGAACTCTTCATTTAATAATTCTCCCAAAAATTATCTCTTCAACTTAGTTAAATTAAACACGTTAATTTTATTAATAATCATTTGACTTAACTCTTAAGTCAAAGCGCTTAACAATTTAAGCTAGTCAAAATTAACTCAACCCTTGAATTAATTTTGATCAATTACTAGTCATCTGACATCAATTAATTAACCTTTAATTAATTGATATTAATTTAACTCTTAAATTAATTTGATCAATTTATACCAAAATGACTAAAATTTTGCCTCTTTCAAAAATCGGTCATGAATTTTTTAACTTTTGGAAAATTCTTCTTCATTCAATAGACCATGTAATTCACTTTTGTGTGTGACCCATTAGGTTTTATCATTCATTGGACATGGGCTCACAACTCCTTATAACTTTTGGAATATCAAATATTTACTTTAGTTTAAACTCCTTTAAATTAAGTGACTCAATTTAATTAATCTCATTAATTGAAGAGTACTCAGTCTCTATGGTCGATATTTAACCTCAAGTCCATGGATCCAAACTGATTGGCCCAAATGAATGACCTTGAAGAACCATTCTAGCATTACGTGTACCATACAAATATAGCCATTTCGTCTCCTATTTCTTGAGAGAGGCCTCAGTAAGATATTTGTCAGCTCCTTAATTGCCTCGATACTATATTTCTATTCTTAATATTCAATTCTCTTTGTGAGCTCATCTTGGAAAATGCCTTCCCAAATTGTCACATCATCTGTGCAAGGATTTGTTATAATCGATCGTTATAGAACACATAGGAGATGCACTCATCCCTTACAAAGATGAGGAGTTAGATTTCATCTTTGATCTCACAAACCTCTATGCCAAGTAGCTCATATCCAATCTCAACCCAAAAGACCCGCTAGGTGGTCAAGGAAGAGTCAAAGCATGAGGATCGGACACTAGGTTATCATGGACCCTTAGGTTAGAGGACTAATAATATACACTAATTGGCTTGCATGGCACTATTCCAACAATCTTCCATTTTCCCTAAAGCTAGTGCCCCTTGGCCTTGAGACCCATCTTCTTAATATATCCTTCAAAGATCGTTAACATTGAGGGGTTTATATAGTAGTTCTATTGTATTCTCTTATGAGGCAACTTTACCCACTCAATTGTCACCTCTATCAATTGATATCATATATCTAATGATAACGCATTTACTGTGCTTAGATCATAGATGAGATCTTGACTTAAGTCCTATATTATCTTCAAAAGACAATCGTAGGCTTATGCATGCTTGGTAGTACATCCAAATTTTGGATGAAGTTGTTCATTCGAACACATTTCTTTGCAATTTCCAAAACCACAAATTATTTGACTTCAGTAGTTGTCTCGACCATGGTGTCTTGTTAGAACTCTTTCAATTTACCATGCCGCCATTAAGGCAAACTATAAAAATATAGAAATAGATTTTAGGTTATCTACGTCGGATTGAAAACTTGAATCTAAAAACCCCCTGAGTTTTAATTCTCCGTTACCATATACCAAAAATAAGTCTTTAGTCCTTCTCAAGTACTTAAGGATTATTTTTACAGCTATCCAATGACTCTCACAGGGATTGAATTGGAACTTACTTGTAATGCTTAGCAAGTGTGTCACATTTGGTCTAGTACATTGAATTGCATATATTATGCTTCCAATAGCAGAGACATAAGGTATGTGAGATATTCTTCATTTTTCTTCCTCAGTCTTGGGGCCTATAGACTTCAAGAGACAAATGCCATGTCCTATGGGAAGGAATCCTTTTTTGGATTCTTCTATACTAAACCTCTTTAGTATTTGGTCAACGTGTGGGATTTGGGAAAGCTCCAGCATCCTCTTCAATCTATCTCTATAGATACATATTCCTAATACATAGGATGCTTCTCCTAAATCCTTCATGAAGAATTTAGCAGATAACCATACTTTAGTGCACTATAACAGTCCTACCTCATTCCCAATAAGAAGAATGTCATTGGTATAAAGTATAATAAATTGTACACTACTCCTACTAGTCTTTTGCACACATATGGTTTATACAAATTTATGACAAAACCAAATGGTTCATATACTCTGCAAATCTTTTGCTCACTTTCCTTGGATGTAAAACCTTGTGGTTGCTATATATGAATCTTTTCTTCAATGTCTCCATTGAGAAAAGCTATTTTCACATCCATTTGCCATACCGCATAGTCATAATATGCAGTTATGGCAAGTAAAATCCGAATGGACTTAGGCATAATAACTAGTGAAAAAGTTTCATTAAAATTGATACCTGGTCTTTGAGTATAACCTTGTGCTACTAGTTGGACCTTAAAAGTCATCAATTCTCCATCTACCCCAAGATTTTGCTTATAAATCCATTTGCAACCAACAAAAACTATTTTCTTTGGTAGATCTACCAAAGTCTGTACTTTGTTTGAGTATATGGAGTCCATTTCATATCTCATGGCTTCAAGCTAACGTCCCAAATCTATGTTCGACATAGCATCCTCGTAGGTCTTCATATTGCCATTCGATTGTGCCGTCTCATGAAGAAATGTGAACCTTATAGGTTGCTTCTTAATCTGATTTGACCTTTTCTAAGATTGTGTTTAATGCTTTTTGATATTTATTTATTTCTACCACTTGTGGGATTTGATGATCATCTTGAACTTCACCAAGTTCAACAATAACGTCTTCTCTATCTTATAGAAATTTCTTTTTCAAAAAGGTGGCGTTCCTCAAAACAAAACATTTTTTGTTTTGAGGGACCTTGAAAGTAATAACCCATAGACTCTCTTAGGTATCCCACAAACTTGCACAAAGTAGATCTACTATCCAACTTATCTTCCACTGTCCATCTCACGTATGTGAGAGATCCCCAAACTTTGAGTATTGATAAAAGGGTGCTTTGCCATGCCATATCTTATATGGTATCTTTGGTACCGACTTTGAAGGTACTATGTTTAGTAACCTCGCCGCCATTTTTAAGGCATATCCCCAAAAGGATATAAGCACATCAAATAAGCTTATCATGAAATATACCATGCCAACAGGGTATGATTTCTCTGCTCTACTACTCCATTTGGGGTGTGCTGGATGGAGTGCTTTGAGAAAGAATCCTATTTTCCTTTAGATAATTCAAGAATTCTATTCTTAAGTATTCACCCCCTCGATCCGATTAAAGAGCTTCAATACCAAGTCTCTTTTGCTTTTCCACTTCATTCTTATACACTTTGAACTTTTCAAAGGCTTCAGACTTATACTTCATAAGATACACATGTCCATACCCACTATAATCATCAGTGAAGGTAATGAAGTAAGAATAGTATTCTCTCCCACTAACTTTTAGTAGACCACAAATATCTGCATAGATCAAATCTAAAGGACTTGTGGAGCACTTTGTTTGTTATCTATACTACTAAATTTTAGTACTTTGAGAGCTTTCATCTTGTTCATACTATTTTAAAGATATGCCCAAGTCGTGAATGTCATAACATAGCATCTTTTTGGATATCTAATTTTCTTACTTAGTTGAAAGTGCATTAGTGATGGTTAAGAATTCAATATGTACAATCCTTTGTGAAGTGTACCATGAGCAATTAAAGAACCCATTCTTTAATGTGTTCAATCTCCCATTTGATATAGAAGGATCAAATCCTTCATTATCCAAACTAGAAATTGAAATAATGTTCTAAAAAATATATGGTACATTATAACAAAGGTCCAATATAAGTATGGAATTTGATAAGTTTAACTTATTGTACACCTTCGGCTTTGATCACAACTCTTGCTTCTTAGCCAAGGCAGTAGATCATATCATCATCACTTAGGATTATTTTTCTTTCTATTCTTTTGTAACAACTTACAAAGAAAAGAACCACATACGATATCATATATCTATGAGGAAGAATTCACCCTAAATGCACCTCAATAAAATATATGCCTTTCTTAAGGGTTGCAAGGAAACCCTTGCAAATAGCTTCCAATGGCCTATCTGCCCAAACTAGGAACAAATAATATCGACTATTTCCTCTATAATCTTTTTGATTCCTTTGGATTCCTTTAATGGTTGTTTTCCCTTAGAGAAAGAACTTTTTTTCCTTTTACCTCTCTTTCTAGCACCTCTTGGGCCCATAGACGTGGAGGAGGAAACAAGTGTTAAAGGTTTGCCCTTACAACATTTTTCTTCTAAATCAACACTCTAATCAATAAAACTCAACGAGTATGTGAGGATCAAATCCTCATGGAGATCATTGTCCATCACTATATCTAAGTAGAAAAAAGCTTCTCCAAGCCCAATCATCTTTAGACCATAGTTGATGACACATGACTTCATATCCTTCCTAGCTTAAATGGTCTCTTTTGACAACATGAACTTCTTATACCTTGTTTTCTCTATGACTTAATGTAAACTTTAACCAAGGTACCATTCATATGTCCTTAAGACTTTCAAAGTTTGTAGATGCCATCATGAGATTAAGGGATTGGACTATCCGAAGCTCAATTCGTGAACTTTTCATATGTCTCTAGATTTATATTAATCTCAAAGGGATTAAGAGTACCATGATATATGGCATATATCCGCTTCTAGGAATCTAGAATGATTTTTGAGGTTAAGTCAATCGTGGAAGTTTGGCTTGATTAGTTTATTGGTTTCTAAAATAACGTTGAGTGAAATTATTAGCCATTCTTGACATTTCACAAATCCTCAAAGGAAAAATAGAGAATATAAGCATGTGATTGAATATTAATATTGAAAATATGTTAATGGTCTTTCAAGCATTTTTTCTCCCACTATTTTATCAAATTCTTCACCCCCAAGAAGAATTCGGTAAATCAAATTTCCTAGTGAAAATTAAGACCTCAATGACTTGCCAATGGACCTCTGTAACTGAGTGCCATCTGTGAGCTATTACATGAGTGTATCCTATACATTCATGGGTCTTCAAGCCTCCTTGGATCCATTTTGCTCCTTGCAATCTTTACAAGAGAAAAAAAAACCCTCACTTTTAGTGATTCTACTCTCATAACTTTTACAAGATAGAACAATGCAAGCCCCATTTAATACAACCCATTTCAAAAACTTGAAATAAATAAAATCAATATTGAAAGGCTCATGATCATCCCCATTTATTCATCATTCACTCAATATTTAAATGAACAATAAATAAACCAAGAATTGACATTCAACTCCAACAATAAATGCTAATCATATTAACAAATAATTGATCATGCAAAAACAAGCATAACATTTATG
>JACGDI010005604.1:137011-166609 GCA_014898725.1 Jacaranda copaia
GCTACCCAAGGCTTGCCCACTACTTGGCAGTAGCCCTTGGCTACTGCTCTGTTGTGGGTTGCCATAAGCTGACAGCACCCCTGTTTTAGGGTTTATGGTCAAGTCAAGCCATTTTTGGCTTAACGTTTGTGCACCAAGAATTTTAGAACAACTTCTAAATATCAAAACACACAACATAGGTGAAATTTTAGATTAAACACCTTTTAATACTGAAACATCAAGTGCCCAAAGATGCTTGAAAAATAAGTTTAAGTAAGAATAATATTCTTCAAAAACCTCCAATTATATTCAATCTTGTTGGACCCAAAAATGACCAAAATAACTTAAGGCCATTCACAACATACTATATCATAGTATAACATTCACCAATGCCAAATAAAAACTTAACATTAGAAAAATGAATCAAAACATGCCTATCATATTATTTAAGCACACAATAGCATGATTCAATCTATCAATCAAGGAGCCATAAGTAAGATTATCTATACACTCCAACCTATCATATGGATTGAGTACATGGTGATATTGATCAGTTATTCACAAGAACCAATCACCTAAGCAAAGCAAAATCCAAATCCATGAATGAATATGGCTCTGATACCACTTGAAGGTTAAGATGGTGCTAGGATCCAAATATTTAAAAAAAATGAATAAACTAGCCCACACAACATCACAAGGATCTAAACATGCATAGGATTCAAATTTAGAAGAGAAAAATATCTGGGTGAAAGCAGAAAATTCAAACAGCAAGAAAACTCTTTTAAATTTTAAATAGACTCTTCACTAACACAATAGAATTACCGCTGATTGTTCCCATGATAAACTCCTCCATTTTTTCTGAAATGTTTATTGGATCTCCTTAACCCTTTGAAGGTTATTTAGTCCAAATTTTAGGCCAATTAGAACACTAAAGATACTACTAGAAGAAGCAAAAATCAGCTACTAGAAACTGCTCTAGTCAAAAGCAAAAGCAACCAAAATAGATTGCCTCTAATGCAAACGTCCACACACCAAATCTATGGCCTATTCTATATAGAAAGGCTGTAAAATATTCCTATAATGATGGGAGAAAGGCTGGAAATATTGAGATGGAAGGAAGAGGGAGAAGGAGAGAGCGATGGGAGCCTAACAACTTAAATTCCCAATACATAATATTGTTGGGAGAAAATCACACAAAATGTGCACACCTCACATACATCTAGCCAGACACTCTATCGTATCCATAAATAAGAGTGGTCGCATACCTCCCATAAGAAGGTGATGCTAAGTGTCCCTTGCTTAGAAGGCCACTAACTTGTGATTAGTGAATTTAATTGAAGCACACATTTCATCTAATGAAATGTCTTGCAATTAAATTCTAGTTGTTATTAAATGAACCCTTAATTTGATAATTCTCCCAAAAATTATCTCTTCAACTTAATTAAATTAAACACTTTAATTTAATTAATAGTCATTCGACTTAACTCTTACGTCAATGCACTTAACAATTTAAGCTAGTCAAAATTAACTCAACCCTTGAATTAATTTTGACCTATTCTTATGTGACACCAATTAATTAACTTTTAATTAATTGATCATAATCTAACTCTTAAATTGATTTGACCAATTCAACATCTAAATTGATCAAGCCAAAATGACTACAATTTTGCCTCCTCCAAAAATCAGTCATGAATTTTCTAACTTTTAGAAAATTCTCCTTCCTTCAATAGACCATATCATTACTTTTTATGTGTGACCCATTAGGTTTTACAATTCATTAGACATGGGCTCACAACTCCTTCTGAATTTTGGAATATCAAATATTCACTTAAGTTTAAATTCCTTTAAACTAAGCAATTCAATTCAATTAATCTCATTAATTGAAGAGTACCTAATCTCTATGGTCAATGTCCAACCTCAAGCCCATGGGGCCCAATTGATTGGCCAAAATGAATGCCCTTGAAGAACCATTCTAGCATCACGCATACCATACAAATACAGTCCTTCTATCTCCTATCTCTTGAAAGAGACTTAGGGCAAGATATTTGTCAATTTCTTAATAGCCTCGATACTATGTTTCTATTCTTAATGTTTGATTTCCTTTGTCAGCTCATCTTTGGAAAATCCTTCCCAAATTGTTATATCACCTTGCGCAAGGATTTCTTAGAATCAATCATTATAGAACACATAGGTGATGCACTGCCATTCACAAAGACGAAGAGTCAGATTCCATCTTGGATTTCATAAATCTCCATGCCAAGTAGCTCATACCTAATCTCAACCCAAAAGACCCGCTAAGTAGTCAAGAAAGAGCCAAAGTATAAAGATCGAACACAAGGTTATCATGGACCCTCAAGTCAGAGGATTAATAATATGTACTAGTATAAGTAGGAGAACTAGCCATTACAGCTATCTAGTAGATTCTCCAATAGGTCTTCAGTGCTTTGTTCTCTGACAAGCATCCATATCTCATATAGTTGCTCATATAATAGAGTAATCTCTAACCTTTGGATTTATGCATCATTAGTGTAAGTCTATTTGGATCTTAGTTGTCATGTCTCATAAGATTCTATAACTTGGAAGATTTAAGATCACAATTGTGTAAGACTTATTCCATGATCACTGCTTAGTGTATGACCAAGTCCTGTAGTCTTATGTGATCTAGTGATTTCATCCAAATGCAAGTGACGTAAATAAAGAGTATAAGATGAAGATGGCCATTTAATGAATATCATCCAATCAAGATTGTCTTATAAGAAAATAGTTTATAAGGCTAATCAAATTGGCTTACAGGGCACTATTCCAACACAATGATGGCTATTAGTTGTTTAACTACCCTGTCTAACACCATCCTCATGCCTTCAAGGAGGGTCTCATGTTCAGCCTCTTTGTTTATGTTTAGGTAATTGAGCTTGACTGTAAAGTTATATTCCTTAACTTGTAGAGATCGTAAAGAGACACTAATTTCTCTTCCTAAGGAAATTACTAATCTATCAATGTGCACGATCTACATAAAAGAGTTTTGGTCAAGTTAGTTGGGTAGTTCGAGTCTTTAGATGATAAAATCTACTAATACCTGGGCTTTTCTAGTAGTTCAAAGCTAAAATGTAATGTCGAGCTCTTTTAACTCAATTGCTCACTTTGTCAATCCTTTTGATGTATCTGGTTTTGACATCACTTATTTCAATAGTTGATTTGTCAAGATGATAATAGAGTAGGTCTAAAAGTAAAGCCTCAATTTTCTTACTACAGTGACCAAAGTGAGAGCAAATTTTTTGATTTCTAGGCAATTATGCTCTAGACCTTTTAATACTTTTCTATTGTAGTAGATAGGTCGATGAGTACCATTTGTGGTTGAGACTAAAATTGAACTGATCGCTGTGACGAGATTGCCAAATAAATATATAGAACTTTTCCAACGTCAGGTTTGGCTAACATTTAAGGCTTTGGAAGGAATTATTTTAACTCAACTAGGGCTTAGTCACATTATTTTATCCATTGAAAACTTAATTTCCTTGCATTTCTTAAGATTTTGAAGAACAGTAAGCTTTTGTTGGCTAGTCATGCAATGAATTGACCAAGCACTAAGATTCTTCCAACTAGGCATCGTACATCTCTGACTGTTTGGGGAGGCATAATGTCCAAAATGGCTTGAATTGTTTGTAGGTTTTCTTTGATACCTCTTTGGCTGACCCTGTACCTTAAAAATTTACCTTTCCTCACCCTGAATGTTGACTTATTTGGGTTAAGTTTCATGCCAAATGCTCATAATATTGAGAATGTATGGCTGAGATAAGTTGAGTGATTTTTTATTTTTCTATTTTTGACAATCATATCATTGACATAGACCTCCATGGTCTTTTCAATCTCATTTTTGAATATGAAGTTTATGTCTCTAGTACGTTGCATCTGCGACCAAAAAATAATATACCCTATTAGGGATGATGGAAGATGTCTTATCCCTGACTTTGGGTGCCATGCAAATTTGGTAATAATCCTAAAATGCATCCCTTATACTCAACAAATCACAGCTAGTAGTATAATTTATTAATAAGTCTATGCTAGGTAGGGGGTAAAGATTTTTAGGGCAAGCTTTATTCAAATTAATGAAATCATTACACATTCACCATTTTCCCTTATTTTTAGGGATAAAAACTAACTTACAAAGCCAACTTTGATATTGAATTTCTACGACGTATCCTGCCTCTAAAAGTTCGTTGACCTCCCTCTCAAAGATTTAGCATCTTTCAATGTTGAAGGTTTATGTCTTTTACATCACTAGTTTGAATGAGAAGTCCATATTCAGGCAGTGCATTATGACACTAGGGTCGATTCCTTGGAGGTTAGAAGCGTTGTAGCTAAAAAAATCAACATTCCTTTGGAGGGAATTGACCATGATATATTCTGTGCTGCTACCCAGATTGATCCTAATTTGAGTGGTCTTATTGGGGTTCCCCAGCTCTAGTTCAATGATCTTGAACTCTTTAACAGGCTCAAACTAGTCTCTTCCAGCTTTTGCTTTTTACTAATCTATCTTTCATCAAGTTTCGCTACTATGGCATCCCCCGAGGATTTTCATTTTGACTGAGTCTTTATCTTATTTACCTTGATTGAAATTATGTAGCATGCCAAGCTTCCCTCATGTTACATTGAAGTTTATCCATCTTAGCAGCGATTGAAAACTTGACCTTTATGTGATATGTCGAGATAATAGCTCAAAAGTTATTCAGTGCTGGTCGATTGATTATAACATTGTAAGTAAAGAGTACATCTACAAATAAGTAGTACACCATGAGAATTCTTCATCGAATGGCCTCTCGAAAGGATATGGATAGGTTTATAAATCCTTTGGGGATGATCTCTGATCCCTTAAATCCGACTAGTAGGTACGGATAGGCAAGAATTTCAACTTGCCCACGTTCATTCTTTTCAAGATTGATAAGAAAATGATGTTTACAAAGCTCCCATTGTCAACCAATACCTTTCTAACCTCAAAGTTTTCTATTTCAATACATATTACTAAGAGGCAATCTTGCTTGTTGTCGGTCTATTGGTTCTCGATATGGGAGAGATTGGCATTGGAGAAAGAGATTGGCTCCACGTTGGTCAAAAGCTGAAAGACTATTTTGATTGAGAAAGATTTGGATGACTCCAGTCTCCATTGGTTCTACTTTTCTAGCTAACTTCAAGTCCCATAGTTGGGCCTCTGACGATAGTATTGATTACTCTTCTGATAGGTGGGCAAGATCATGGGCAGGTTTCTTTCCCATGTCTTTTTTCCTTGGACTAACCAATTTTTCTTTATTGGGAGTTTAGTCGATTGCACCTATTTCTTATCTAGCTTTTTCATTAACAAACTTCTTTAAGTGCCCTTGTTAAATGAGTCTTTTGATCTCATCATGAAGGTTGAAGCAGTCCTTTGTATCATGGCTTTTCTAGCTATCAAAGTGGTAGTACTTCTTGGATCTTTTCATGGCCTTCTGTCTCAGCTAGCTTTCTAGATTTTTTAAGAAGGGTTTTGTGCTGATGGTAAACAAGACCTCCTATTTGGCACTATTAAAGGGTGTGTAATTATAGAAATATTTAATTAGAGATCGGCGACCATCTTTATGTTGTTGGTTATATTTTTTTCCTTTTCTTCTTATCGGTGTTGGGGTTGACGTACTTCAACTTGTTCATGTCTTCTTGTGTCATGTACCTCTCGATGAGGTCAAGCAATTTCTCCATCATCCTAGGTTACTCTTTGACTAAGGTATTTACGTATTCCTTATGATGAAGGCCTAAGAAGAGCACATCGATTAGAAACTCAATTTGAGGGCTGTTAATCTTTAAAACCATAATGTTGAATGTAGTGAAAACGTTGTGAAGGGACTCTCCATTATTCTATTTAACAATGTGCAATTGAGTATAAGGGAGCTTTGCCTTCATTCGATTAGCAAACTAATGGTGGAACTTATCATATAGCTGGTCATATAAGCATATCAATGTTAGCTCCAATTTTACAAACTAATCAAATGTAATCCCTTGAAATGTGGAGACCAGCATGATGGCATAGATGTACTCATTGTACCTATGCAACTGCATCATGTGTTCGAATTATAGTAGATGCTCATTTGGATCTAATGAGCCATCATACTTGGGTAGCTTTGTAGGAACTTTGGCATTGATAGCAATTTGCTCATCAATTATCTCTTACACAAATAGTGACTCCCACTCTTGATAAAGCCAAGGAGCACCATCAAAGTGAGGGTTCATCTCAGTATTTCTCTTTGAAATCTTTTCCAATCTCCTGTTCAACTACTAAACTTGGTGGGACACCTCTTCCCACTCCTCTAATTAGTCTAGGACATATTTATGTTTATCTGGGGGCTTGGGCACTTGACCCTATTGTGTTGTAGGGCTCGAAAGGGTTGAGCACAATGATAAACTAAATTTGCCACTTCTTCTTGAGGGTTAGGTTGGACTTTTCCTTAGGGAATTGCTCGAGATTGTCTTCTTATTGAGTGAGCGATCGCCTAGCTTTCAATCGGCCCCTCTATTCTCTTGGAGGCCTCTTTTCATGTTGGAAAGATTGGGGAGTGACATTAGAGACTGGTTTGGTTGGTTGTTATGTCTATTAGGGGTACCCAACAGTTGAGCAGAAATTTGGGTAGATATCTATCGCTTGTCAACTGCATAAGCTGGGGCATGATTAGGGTGACCACTTGTTCTAGCTAGGCATTAAGTCCCTCCCCACATTGGGTTTTTGTTAAGGTTCATGAGGAGAGGTTGGGGACTTCTGTTCTTCTTTCTTTTAGAAATGTCTGGCCTAGTGTTAATCATTTTTCATAGTTGCGAACTCAGGTTTCCTATATATGATGCTAAATGATGCGGGTGTGAATTATATAGGAAAATATTGGGCTAAGTCCAATCTAATCGACCAAGTTGTAGGTCAAATAAAAGTGTTTGAGTATGTAATAGGGTCAAGTCCTACAACCAATAGCAAATATCAGGCTTGCTGAAGGTCTCTCAACTAAAGCACTTTAATGCTTAAGTTAAGATAATTGATTAGAGGATATAACAGCAAAGTGAGGGCTTTATAGAGATAGATGGAAAACTTTGTTAGAGGCTGGCAGTGGGATATTTATAGCTTTCTTAAGGTGGTTGATATGTCTATGGTGCCCTTATTGTATTGGAAGGGCATTTGTTCTTACTTGAGGACCTTTAGGTTTTCTTTAGCCTGTGTACTATTTTAGGTGGCACTATTTCCAACTACCTAAGGCTAGGTGATACATTGGTTGTGCCCATTAGCTTGGTGTGGATGAAAAGTTGATATTGGTGGTGGAATGTGCTATTAATATGGAGGCACGACACCTAATAGAACATTCAATGTAGCTAAGAGGTCATCGCTTAGGTTTGACCTCCTTAGTCGAGATAAAAACTCTTTGCGAGATATCTATATGAACTTTAATCGATAAAGTGTAACTCTGTTATATTTGAATATCCTGTCTAAATATTGAACGGCATACCCTCGATGGAGATCAACCACAACCTGGTCGATAGGGCAAATGCTGATATCAGCTTTGATGGGTGAAGCTCAATGGGGGTCGAAGTTCAATCGACAATGTGGCTAGTCGGTGACAAGTTGGGCCTAACAGGTAATTAGGCTGTCATATGCCATATCTCTGCTATGGCCAAGTTTTGTTGGACTGGGCCTATTGGGCTATCCTATGTTAGATAAAAATTCACATAAATTATCATATAATAAATAATCCTTAGATAACTTAAAAATCCTACCAAACTAATCTTAAAATTAATTAATGAACTAAATGGGCTAGAATGTATAAAGGACAAGCTAAGCTTACTAAAAGGGTAGAAAAACCTTGGTTGACCTAAGCCCATCAAGACTTAAATCCCTAAATACCAAGTTCTGAAGCGAAATGAAACACAAGGAATCATTTACCAAATTTCTCAGAGTGAAAAAACTCTTGAGAAAAATAGATCTCTGCACAAGTTCTTAAGAAGAGAAACAAATATTCTACTTTCTTTTAGATATGACCTCACTCCACTTCCGAGCATAATATCATTTTAGCACCATCTGTGGGAATCTTAAAGAAAAAAGAAGAAACGTAGGGATGTAGGGGGGATATGGAGTTTACTTTTTCAACACCTAGGTGGCAACAACACTCTAGGATGCAGAGAGCTATCAGCTAGATGTACTTTCACAACCGAGGCCAGAGTTACTCCCTAGTGCATTCATCCCCCCAAAAGAGGTACCTGTGAACTAAGCATCATTTTCTCAAAGACCTTGCGATATTGCTGACTCCAAAAATACTCACAAGTTTGTTAGAAAGTGTTATAGCTTGAGTCTTAGCCAACACAACTGCTCAACACATGGAAGAGCTACTTCCACCTTACCAGTGGGACTTGAGGGCTTTGCTCTCCCCGGAGTTGACCTCTAAAAGGATTGCCCATAAATGAAGCTTTGCTTTTCTCTTTATTCCAACCCAAGACTTTCCCTTCCTTCTCCCAAGAAAGTCCTTTTATTTTAATACATGTTGTGATCAAATGGTGGACTCAAGCACTAGCACTACATCTTTGAGATAACATCGAAGACTTATTCCTATTTGTAGTAGTCGGTTAAACAAAGAAACACGAACTAATCAATGGAAAGCATAATCAAAGTAATTGGCCTAAGGGGCATAGGTGTAATTTGTCACAAGCATTCGCTATTTACAACCCACTTACCATTCCACAAGAAGAGATTCTGGGTAAGGCTTTACAATGCTTAGAAGGTGATAAACAATACATAAAAGAAGAAGATAAATAAATAGCGGCATTCTCACTAGCGTTGCAGGCACATTACCAAGTGTTGTTGACACATAAAGGGTGAAATCAAAAGGTGGATCCAGACATTTTAGAGAGTACATAATGTTGGAGCTGAATGATCCTGTAAATGTTCCTAAGGTGGAAAAGCATAAGTCCAACTATCCACCTCTCAACAAACACCATAAGCATGCCAACTAGCACTACGTGGTTGATGAAGACAACCTCCTCAGTATTTGGATGCTTTCGACGCTATCTAGAGGATCTAGCAAGATAAGTGATATTGCTACTAAGAAGGTAGTAGTGGAGAAGTTGGTATGCATATAAGCTTCAGCTATCAACCCCTTAGAGGAAGAACAAAAAATTGGCACCTGGGAAAGGATAAAGTATTGAAGAACCTGAGGCCTTTGGATACACCGAGACCTATAAAAGTTGGACCTATTGCATTTCTAAAGAAGTCCCAAGAATGAAAGGATAAGAAAAGGAGTAATCAAGAAGCAATGATGAAGGCACATGTAGCATTAGGATCTAATAATAAAATTGAAATAAACTAGGCTACACATGCTAGCAAGGATCTAAACATGTTATTGATTCATATTTGGAAGGAGAATTACCTTGATTTGCTCAAAAACAAGGAAGAGATGAAGAACACTTATTCAATCTAGAAACTGTCACATGTCAACACAGTGGATTTGGAGCAACGTTTGCTCTACCTAAACTTCTCCAAAAATTTCAAACAAATTACATCACTTTCACAACTCATTGATGAAGCTACTATGAAAGATACAGCTCAAAAAACCTCAAGGGAGTGCCAGAAAAAATTTACCAAGCAGACTATCTAGATAGTAGATCTCCAAAGGCCAGCAATCCAATTATCTTGCCTCTCACAATATGATCTACACACCAATGCTAGTTTATAATCTCCTTAATGTCAGCTGGAAAACAAGAAGGAGATTTGTAAAGATGAAGGCTTGATTTGAGATAGGAGAGAAGAGAGAAAGTGAAGTTTCAACACTTGAGATTTGGAGGGAAAATGTAAGAGAATCTAATTCTTCACATGAAACATAATTGGTCACTCCTCTCTCCCTCTATATCTATATATAGAGTGAGGATGGTGTGACGCCCAAGTGGCATCACACCTTCCTCAAGGGGGACCACCATCTTGCAAGTTGCAATTCAAATATGATTTTGAATTTTATGTATATTTTAATCTCATTTGGAATCTAATTTCAAATTAATTAAAAAGCCACATCAAATGAACCTTTCATTTGAATTTTTCCTCCTAAATAGATTTCTATCATTAATTAAATTAAACTATTTAATTTAGTTTAATTAATTATCCTTTGCTTAACTCTTAAGTGAATTAGCTTAACTATTTAAGATCCTTATAGTTAACTTAACTATTTAAGCTAATTTGACCAATCGATGGTCATGTTGTATTAAATAATTAATTCCTTAACTATCAATATAATTTAAATCTTTAAATTAGTTAATCAACTTAATAATTAAATTGATCAAATAAAAAATGGCCCCAATTTTCTCCAACCTCAAAATCAGTCTATAAGGAGTAAAGGAGTAATTTTCTAACCGTTAGAAAATTCCTTCATCATGTAGGAAATGTAATTGATTTTTGTGTGTGACCTATTAGGTTCTACCATTCATTAGATATGGATTTACAATTATTGTGACTTTTGAATATCAAATATTCATTTTAGTTTAAACTTCTTTAAATTAATCGACTCAATTCTATTAATCTCTATTAATTGAAGAGTATTTATTCTCCATGGTTGATGTCCAACATCAAGCCCATGGAACCCAACTAATTGGCCAAAATGAATGCTTTTGGAGAACCATTCTATCTCTATGCATACATATAAATACAGTTCTTTTGTCTCCTATCTCCCAAAATAGGCTTAGGGAAAGATATTTGTCAGCTCCCTAATAGCCTCAATATTATGTTTGTATTTCTAATCTTCAATTCCACTTTATAACTTCATCTTCGAATTTTTTTTTCCAAATTATCATACTATCTTGTATAAGGATTTTTTGAAATTGGTCATTATTCAATACATAAGAGATAAACTCGCCATTCATAAAGACAAGGAGTTGAATCTCATCTTAGATCTCACAAACCTATATGTCTAAGTAGCTCATACCCAATCACCATCCGAATGGCCCTCTGGGTGACTAGGAAAGAGTTAAAGTATAAGAACCTAAACACAAGATTACCATAGATCCTCAGTTCAAAAAACTAATTATATGCATTAGCATAAGCAAGAGAACTTGCTACTACGACATCTAATAGATTCTCTGAGCAGGCCTTCAGTATCTTGTTCTTTAACAAGCATGCACTAACATGCATGTATATCTCGTACGGGATTGCTCATGGAATGGAGCAACATCCAACCCGTAGATTTATGCATCATTAATGTAAGTCTATCTAGAACTTATATGTCTTATCTTATAAGATCCCATGACTTGGAAGAATTGAGATCACGATCGTATAAGACTTATTCCATGATCACCACTGAGTATATGATCAAGTCCCATAATCTTGTGTGATCTAAGGGCTTTATCTAAATGGCAGTGAAGAAATTAAGAGCATAAGATAAAGATGGCTATATAAAGAATATCATTCAATCAAGATTGTCTTACAAGAAAGTAGTTTACAAGGCTAATCTGATTGACTTGCGAGGTACTATTCCAATAAATGATTCCTTAAGATGGTGGACAATATAAAATGATGGAGCTAAAATTCAACTTGGATCAAAGCAAACTACAAACACACAGAAAGCTAGCTAGAGAGGCAACATGCCATTACTTGCCACTTACAACAAATATATTATAAAAATTGCAAGTTGCCATATTCTAGGAATTGATTTGATACCTGTCAAAGGATGTTGAAAGTCTAAGTGAATGTGGATTGTTGGGATACTACAACTTCCATGGTATCAGTGGGCATAACACAAAACGCTTTTGGACTTTGTAGAATTAAATTGAAGTATTAAGTTAATTGAGTATGTGGACAAGTGAAATAACTCTTCTTGGAGAACAATCTTATGATAAAGAAGGGGAGAGTTTCATGAAGCCACCAAAAGAATGTTCGCAATTGAGTAAAGTGATCTACTTTTATTGTCAACACAAAGTTGGTCCTGGCAACATGTGTTATCGAAGCAACTTAAGACATGCCACTGGAGATCCAACACCAAAAGCTACTATCGTAGGAGCCATCTACTCGCAAACTAGCTAGCTCAACTAAGTCACTACACTAGCATGAGAGTGCTCTACACCTCTCCTAAAAGTATCTCTACTTTTGAGTATTTTTTCATTTTTGTTTTAAATTCAAATAAAGTGTATCTAATAGGGGACGACAATAGCTCATCCTTGATATTTTCTTAATTAATGCAAAAATTTTCACATTCTACATTTTACGCCTCTTCTATTACTTTAAATTTTGAGAACTTATAAAGAGCATTTGGAAGTAACTTTAGACATAAGCACATTATATGGCTCTTCAAGGACTACAAAGAATATTTTGCAGTCATAGGTGTAAAGCTGCCATAAAGGCCTAAATATTAGCCTTCAAGGAGGTACATGGTAGTTATCTTCTAAAAGGTCTATTATCGACTCCATTTGACAGTATATGGTATCCTAAAGAAGTATATTATCGATTCCCTTTGGAAGTATGTGGCATTCTAAAAATGTCCACTATCGACTTTCTTTAGGAGTACGTGGCATCTTACAAAAATCCACTATTAGCTCCTTTTGGGAATATGTAGCATTCAAAAAAAGTCCACTATCGGCTTATTCTAGGAGTACGTCGTGATCACTCCGAATACATTCATTAAAAAAATACCTCAAAAATACCTACTTCATCAAGCAAAGAAAGTCCACCTAAAAGGTGGTGATGCCTCGACATTTAAAAAATATTCCAAGAAAAATCTCTAAGTTCGATTACTCTACATGTCGTCACATCCTCACTATAATGCATCTTAGAAAATCCATAGGTACGCTTGACACTTAGTCTTTTCTCAACTTAAGTACGAAGATAACAATCTTCCTCCATTGAAAAACTTTACTTCATGAAAGGTGAACTAAGGAAGATGCTAAGATAGGGGCTCTACGCCAACCTAAGACAATCTTATCAAATATTATGCTTACTATCACTCTAACTTCATGAACATGTTAAAGTACCCATCATGCTTCATTACCCAAACATTTTTCTAAGTCCTAGGTAATCATTGAAGGCACTACATCATCACAAACTCATCTTTGCACTCTTAATAAAGTTGTTTAATCATCTTCTTCTCCATGACCAAAGCAAAATTCCTATCTTTTTCGCTAATTCCCTAGATGCCAATAAAGACCACCTTTATGGAGCACTTATTAGAAGACTTAAAGACTTTGAGGACTACTCAAACTCAACTTGGATAAAAGTTGAAAATCCATGAACTTCTTAGCCTAAAATAATTACACAAATTTAACTTAAGCTAAGTTTAGTAAATTACACATAATTTATATTTTCATGTAAAATTAACAATTTTCCACTGAAAATAGGGGGACTTTATGATGTGACTAAAAAGAGACCCAATGACATTTTAGTAATTTGACTAAATATGATAAATTAACCTTAAAATTAATTAACTATGTAAATGGGTTAGATTTAGAGAGCCCAAATGATAGGACAAATCTATCAAGAGGGTAGAAAATCCCTAGTGGGTCTAAGCCCATAAAAACTAAAATCTATAAATACCAAGTCCTAAAGAGAAACGGGACATAAGAAATCATTTGCCAAAATTTTCAAGTGGAAGAACTCTTGAGATGAGTAGATCTCTCTATGCCCATACATTTTGCTATCTTCTGAAAAGGATCTCTCTTCACTTCTGAAGAACATCATGCTTAATTTCCAAATCCTTCTATTTGAACTCCAATTAATTAGTGATTTACATATTATAAAATAAATTTATACTACAAGAAAAAGATAAATTGGTGACAAAATAGTAAGTGGCAATACAAAAGTTCTCACTAATTATGTATATTAGGTGACAAAAGATTTAGTTTTGTCACCTTAATAATTTTTACAAATTAAATAATGACAAGAATAGTGCTTAAATTGTTACCATAGATAATTAGTGACACATTTATGATGACAATAAAAATCTTATCATAAATTATAGTGACAATTTTATGGTCACTAGGTTATTACCATAGAGATGTCATTAATTGCTAATAGTGATAATTTAAAATATTAATCTTTGTTACTATTAAGTTATATTATGATAATATAAAAATTATTGTCACTTAAAAATTATCATTAATTTGTCACTTAATACATATTATTAGTGACAACTTTTACTTTGTCATTTATTATTTTAGCACTAATATTACATTATTTTTGTAGTGTTAATTAAATTAAATCAATTATGAAGTGTTGATCTCCTAACTTTGCATTTAGAGAAATTCGGTTAAAATGTTTCGAAAAGGAGTTATATTTCCAAGTCAATTAGGATTTGCAAAAAATTACTCCCTTTAGTTCGAGAAAACTAGTTTCTAAAGAAGATTCAATTGATATCACAAGAGGAACAAAGAAACCACAAAATTATTACTCATATTCTTAGTCTAAAATTCAAATTTCAAATGAAGAAGATATCGTAGCTAGTAAATCATGAAAAAGAGTATTTAATATTTGTTTTTTGTTATATAATGATATCTAAAAAACTTGTATGCCCAAAAAGGGGGAAAAAACAAATGCTAGCTACAATAATAAGATGCATGCATGTGGGCTACATCTAACGAGCATGTCGCTGCTTCAAGGCGCTGTGTAAAATAATTCGCATGTATGACTTCAATAGGACAAACATAACCTTTATATGTTTTCCATTCTTGGAAATAACATTTGGAATCTTTATCCCCTAAATTCACAAAATATTAAACGACACAAAGTTAATCTAGGTAATTCTGGTGCAATGAATGGAACATGTTTGAACACTAGCAATTAATATATTTCCGTAGTTACAAACTATGGCTTTGGTTGGGTATGTTTCTCATAACAATCTTGTTTTGGGAAAATATAATCAAACGTATCTCTATTTTTTTTTCAAAATGCACATTCTTCAATATATTATATATATATATATATATATATTATTTTAATATTAAAAAAATCACTTCATTCTATTTTTATTCTAAAAATCCAACAAAAAAGTATTGATTTAACTGTTACAGTAAAAAATATCTTCTCCAAAATATAAATAAATATATCAAAAAATAACTTTCACATTTTCTAATAATTCATTCTCTTAAAATACGTAATAAACATATAATAAAATCAAACAAAAAATATAACTAAACAATTCCTATACTTTTATGTGTGGACCTAAAATATTTTCCATAAGAAATGAGAACTATACTAAATTCTGGTTTATGCGATATTACCCACTTAAAGATGTATATGCTCGAGTAGATTATGGACCATGGTAATATTAGGCATTTTACCTAATTATATATTTAAATTGATAGTATAGAATTTTCTCAAAGTAAAATGTGTGTGTGTGTATGACATCAAAAGTATTGTAATCATCCAAAGCCGAAAACCAAAAAGTGAAAAAATCCAAATTATGGTGGGGCCCGAGCTAGGGGGAGGCCTCTTAATGTAGTCCGTAGTCCTGTAGTAATGAAGAGATGATGTTTTGGTTTGAGGAGTAAAAGTGATTCTCTTGAATTGTTAAGAAAGTGGTAGGTGGAATATAGGAGCCTATACTAGATTGGGGTATGGTAAATGAAACAAGAAAGGGATCAGTGATGCAATGCAATTCAGGTTGGAACAGAAAATCCAAACAAGATCTAACAAGATCACAGCGATGGCCAGCATTAGTCAACTGTGGAAAAAGCAGATGTTAACTGATTACGACCACACAGAACTCTGTAGTATCCTGCTGTTCGTATGCGACCAAAGGCTCTTTGAGTTTTTTATTTTTCAAGTGAGAGAGAGACCGTTTATTTAAAGTTTCCCTTTATTTAAAACTCTCATGCCAATTTTCAGTAACTCTCTCTCTCTCTCTCTCTCTCTCTCTCTCTCTCTCTCTCATAGTCCAAGGCATGAGTGTCACGTCATATTCACTGTAAGATTCTCTCTATCTAGAAAGCCAGTCAACATGGTGATTGTCTAAATTCACATCTTGTAATTTCCGAATGAAAAAGATTATTATAATCATGTAAACTTGCATTATTGATTCTTTTACTTTTAGTCTATATTCATGGGAACGAGGAAGTAGTTTTAGAGATCCATAATAAATAGCGAAATATATCAAAATCGACATGGGGAACAAGTTGAAACTTTGGAGGGTTTAGAGCCTTGTTTAGTAGAGAGCCCCACTAGAATATATATCTATATGTATATGTGGATGAGCGGCAGAGAAAAGGTCCTAGTCGGGGTAGATTATCTGGCCTACACGTCCTGTTTGGAGGCATTCCAATGCAATCACAAAAATACCCAGAAGCCTAGGGTCCCTCTTGAGCCAGAAAGAAGGTCAAGACAAAGAAAAGAGAAAATTATGGCAGAAAAGCATTGAATTCAACTGCATATAGTAGCTGGTGGGGTTCTGCTTTGAGGGAAAAATCCAAATGGCTAGCCTCATTGCTCAGACACAGTGATGAGGATGAGGTGCCTTTCATGTCTGCAAATATGGACCTTGACATGAGCTGAGTTGATTTGCCACACATGCCACTATCCCTCGTACAAGGAATATGAGCAACAGGATAATGCTCAGTCACATATATGATAAAAAAATATTTATTTATATTTTGACTTATTCTGAAAGATGAAATGGACAAATTTAATCGGAATGTATTGAAAATGACAATAATTTAAGGCTTTAAATAAATATTTAAAAATTCATTTATCGTTCGCTTTCATATATATTTACATCAAATTTATTCGCATGCATTTAAAGTGGATATTATCTGTATTTGATTAGTAGATATCCGATTATAAATGGATACGTAGATGATAAAAGCATATTCGATTCGTTTAATATCTGCTTCAAATACATATTTATTAAATAATATATTATTTATATTTTTTAATACTCATAATCCACATATATATTCTAATTGAAGAATTGAGAAAAAAAAGAATAAATTTAAAAAATTATTGTAATATAGAGAAAAAATTGAAGAATAAAATTAATCAACACAGTTATTATTAGTTAACTTTATAATTAATATATTTAAATATCATTATTATTATTAATAAGTACTAATAATCAATTATAAAGTCAATTATTAATTAAAAATTATACTATTTGTTTGATTTTTTTAAAATAAAATTATATCATTTTTTCTATTAATTAAAATATGTATTTGTTATAGGTTCATAGATTTATGTATTTGGATATTTGTAAATAAATTTATAAATAATTATCATCGAATATAAATATAAAAAATAATTTAAATATAGACAAGTTTAGTATAATATGAATAAATTTGAATAATTATGATCGAATACGGATATATCCAAATTCAACCGATATTCGACAAATACGAATTCGGATATCATTTTTTAATATCTGTCAAATTCATATTCGTATTAGAATATTTGAAATGTTAAACAAATACAAATATTAAAATAATGTATCTGATCCGTTTAATATGTGTTTACATCCATACAATCATCTTATTGATTTAACCTAGGGGTGTAAATGAGTCGATTTAAACAAAAATTACAGGCTCGAGCTCAACCTCGGGCCCAAAATATTGAGCTCGAGCTCGATGAGCTTGCTTTCAATGGCATGAGCTCGAGTTCGAAGCAGCTCGCTAGAAAATTTTAAAATTAAATAAAAATATTAAATTATTAATATATTATAATTATAATAATAATTAATAAAATAATTAAAATTATAATTATAGATAAAATATATATTATAATGATTACTATAATGATTTAAATTATAATATATTATAATTATTTAATTATATATAATAAATATTTAAAATTAGGAAAAGAAGTAAATTATTAATATATACTTATTATTGAATTAATATATAATTAATATTCAAAATTAGAAAAAAAATTAAATTATTAATATATATATATTAATTATTTAATTAATATAAAAAATATTTAAAAGTGAGAAAAAGCTCATGAGCTGGCTCATTAGCTTTTAAACAATTAAAATAAGCTCAAACTCAGCTCGTGTTAGAGCTCGAGCTTGAGCCGAGCTATAATCGGGCTGGCTCATGAGCCTCGTGAGCCAACTCGACTCATCTTACATTCCTAATTTAACCCATTCCATTGTTAGGGCATGAATCCCATTTTTTCTATTTTTTATTTCTCGTCTTTTCTTTTTTCTTTTTCTTTTTTCTTCTTGATTTTATAAATTAAATATTTGATGTTAAAAGGGTATTTAACTAAATTTATTTAAAAAAATTTATAAATTTTTACATGTTATGAGATGCTAAATCTCATTTTAGTAATAAACCTTTGAAGTATTTAGAAATATAGAATGATTTTAGAGATTATAATATGTTCGTATTGACAATTTATAGTTAACACAATTAAAATAAAAGAAGTTCGTTAAAATTTTGAAAATAAGTTAGGAACTCCTTATTTTTTTTAAAAGAGTTTATAAAATTATAATATCTTATATTTTAGGAGCTTATAAACTTTTTGTGGAAGAAAAATAAATCTACCAAACATGTTATAATACTTATGAACTTTCATACATCTTATATGATATTTTAGTATTTATAAGCTTATGCAAACACTCTCTAAATCTTGCTTTATTAAACTAGAATAATAAAAAGAGTTAACTACCATTATATCCCCTCTAAAATAGCCAAATTACAAACTCATCCTCTTTAAATTTCATAATAATTACCAACACCTCTAATGTGAAAATGCTTTATTAAAAAATTCAAAAAGAAGTCATAAATTGAATTTTGCTCTTAACTTAAGTAATTAAATAATTAATTTAAGAATAATTACAATGACTTACTTGAAATTTTGTGTGAATACAACCCCACTCCTCACGTTTAGCAAATTATATCCACCTCCCCTAAGGTTTTTAGAGTTTAATAGTTAAATTCAACCATTAGTCTAATTAACAGAATTTGCTAATATCATTACAAAAAATTGATGAAAATCTAATTTTGCCTTTGAGTTGATTGACTTTGGAAGTTGACTATTTTTGTCTACAAAAATATCCTTATGCAACTTATGCATGTGCTGCACATGTAAAGATCTACTTGTAGTTATATGAACATGCAAGGGATTAGTGTAATAAATTTGAAGTGGAAATGCTTTGGTTGGAAATATATTTACTAATTTTGTGCAATTGAAAGATTAACATTACTGTTTATTATAATTATGCAAAGTCTAATTATGCAAGTTAATCCAAGTATTTTATTTATACTTACCTATTACTATTAATATTGTTTATACACACGATATTTGGAATTGTTAAATATTCTAGGAATTATCTTCTAAATTACAAACTTATTATAATTTGAAAGTACATTTAAAAAAATGCAATCGTATTGTTTTTAAATGAGTGTGATATGAAGAATAAAACTTTAAGTGTAAAAAATAAAAGTAAAAATAAATAAGTAAAAAGGCCTATCTAAATAAATAAATAAGAAGAGGATCAATGTGCCCAACAAATTAAACCCAACATGATGCCCAAACTCAAATGGGCAAAGTCTATTAAGAACTTAATCAATATTAAAACCAACTTCCAAAGCAAAAAAAGCCAAAAGATCATTTAAAGGAAAACTCGAGCTCTGATATATGCAAGTGTGCTCCAAGAGGAGAAGCTCAATTCACTAAGTTGATTTTTGAATAGGTCTCTAACTCTATTTTCAAGTAGCATCATCTTGGTGCCATATGTGGGACCATTTTGAATTAAAGAACATTGAGGATATAGGTAAGATCTAGAGCTCGAGATTCTAGTACTCAAGTTGTGCCATGAGGTGAGAATATAGAGAACAACCCATGGAGTCCTATATGGCATCGGATTTAGTACATAAAGCACATTTACTATTGCAAAAGATGCCTACATAGCAAGTTGAACCACCTGGAGGGCCAGTACATGTAGATAACTCAAGAAGCATTAATGGCATTGGTGGAGAATGTCTCTGCACAAGCTACAATCAAAGTAGTAGCTTTACTACATTGAGGAGGATCATTCTTATGAGCAATCCTAGTCGTTACATTGGAATAGGGAAGCTTCACCATTCTCGTAAAGGATAGAATGCAGGACAAATAAAGAATTAAGTTGCCCCTCCTCCATCTCAATATGTGAATATGTAGTCCCCTAACAAGCTGGTCCATTATGGCAATTGCCTACAATGATCGAACTTTCAACTTACTCAGTAATCCCCTAAAGGTTGGGGAAGCAGGAAGCAAGTAACTTCCATTGGTCATTGCTCTTTCAAAATATAGCCTCTTTTGTCTAGCTATCCTGGCAGACTTACTCTCCCAAGCATGAAGATTTCTGACCTGGAAGATTTTGATAGCATGGGGACCTTCAATAGCACTTGAGCAACTTCTTTGTAGGGATGAAGCTTTATAACCTAAGTGAGGCTATCTAGTATAAGGCATTTTGTACTACCCTCACTAAGCAAGTTTTGACATGGTTCAACTAGATACTGGCTAGATCCACCGTTGGTTGGGAGCAACTGGGATAATATTTCATCCATAATTTCTCCATTAAACACAAGTGCCCTATGGTAGTAGTTTACCTATTCACCATCAAGCAGAAAGATGGAGTTTCCCCAAGGGACTATATGAGCTAATTTTTCCAAGTGGTGTATTAAATCTTACACATCAACCAGGAGCTTTTATCTAACATCACCAAATAGAACTTTGAAGAATAAAAAATTTTGAGAATCTATAGTAGAAAAGCAATTCGCCATGCTAAAAAAAGTCCTTGTCCAAGCAGAGAAGTGCGTCCAAATTAAGGAGGCTACATCTCTCCTAGACATCAACAAGCATAAAGTGCAAGATGGAGAAAATAATAATAAAATCCTAAAGATCTTTGACTAGTCCTCCTAGAGCATTCTTCACTCACACCCCTCACTATATCTAGGACAGACCTCTTAGTTGTGGAGGCACAACAAGGTCTGATCCAATATGCCCCAAAGATGTTGGATAACGCTAAGAGGTAGAAGTTTGAGAATTGGTACTATTCCCACTATGACCATGGATATACTATTGAGGAATGCTAGAATCTAAAAGATGAGATTGAGAAGTTGATCTAACAAGGATACTCAAAAGTGTATGTGGCCTATATACATGATTGTCATAAGAAGCAACTTGGAGTGGGAAATGAAGGAGATCGCTGGTGCTCATTTGGCAAACACCTAGAGTTGAGAAAGAGGTAGCATCAGCATAATTGAGACAACTTACAACTATTGTCCTTATTACAACAATCTCCTAGGGAATTGCATGAGGTAACTTCTCAAATGCAAGAAATATGCTGGTGTAGGTGGCAAGATGAATGCAAGTTTACTTTGTAGATCCAATGCTGGAAATAAACTAGGTGTCCACTTTGCTTTCCAACATCATCTTTAGAGACGAAGACATGGAGACCAAGTAAGGTGAACATAATAACACTTTGGTGATTTCCATTTCATTTGTTTACTTTTGGGTGAAGAATATTTTGGTGGATAGAAAATTCTCGATAGGCTTCCAACCACAAAATATAAACACTCATCAAGTTGGATTCACCTACGATATTGTGGAAGCCTTTGAAGAAGTTTCTCTCTGCCTTTCCTTAGGCATTCATCCCCAAAAAGGTTATAAAGATGGTGAAGTTCATAGTAGTCAAGATGCCATTTGCTTATAATGTCATATTAGGGAGGTCAGCCGAAAATCTCTTTTTAGAAGTAGTGTTAATCTACCATATGAAAATAAAATTCCCTATTTTTACAAGATTGAATAAACTATTAGCAACTAACATACTGCCTAAGAATGCCACGTCAACATCTTATGAGGAGCGAAGATTCTTGCTACTAGCTTAGACAATATGAAGAGGCATTGCCAATGCAACTCTAAAGACAAAGGCGAAGGCTTGGCTCTAAAAGTAAATCCTATTATGCTACTCTTATGTGAGAATGATCCTAAGAGGATAAATTAGCATAGTGTAAATTCACACTTAAAGAAACCCTTTAAGAAAAAGGCATAAATATCAACAACTCAGCCTACATTGCAAAAGCAAGGATGCCACCATTAGTGATAAACACGTCTATTATGGCATCTGAAAGTCCTTTCTTTATTTTCTAAGTTATTCTAAAAGTTAGGGTTTCTCTATGAGTTTCAAATTCTTGTTTCTAGTTACTTAGACATTTTTCAAGTAGTTTATTGAATTAAAGATTGTCCTGACTTGAGAGATGATGTTTTGCTTTCTTTTGATTACCTTGATGAAAACAATTTGACATTCCTTCACAAATATGCGCATTCTTTTACTACATGATCACAACTTGCAAAGATACTCCATTTATAGTAAAACTCAAAAGGCATGTGCATATAAAAAACAAACAAGCAACAACATGCATACAACCTTGACTAAAAAACAAAATTATTAACTATCACCCCCCAAAATCAAACAATATAGTCTGGTCCCAAAATGTAAAAATCAATCCCAAATACATGAGTCGCCAATCAAAATATCAATCATAACAAAACTTCAAACATTTCTAGTAGTCAAATAAATCTCAAACATAAAAATAATTGAAATATCTAGTTCTTTATCTTCACCTAAAAATTCATAAAAGTGATTAATAAGCTAATGCTGTAACGAATTAAAACCACTGCAGAAGTCCCAAAATAAAACTTCAATCCCTATTCTTGTTAGAAACTGGATCTTCCACCTTACTAGGGCTAAGATTTAGGTCTGCCAGAAAAAGTTAAAAAAAAAAAAACAGAACATGTGTGAGTAAAAAACTCAGTGAGTGCCAAGTGTGTGCGAAGTGAGTTCTTGAATTTAAATCATTTGTACAATGAAAATGTTCGAGAAATATAAGTAAAAATCATAAAAGAGTCTAGTAGTAATAGTTAAAAAGTTTATAAACAGTCAAGTAGTAATTAGTCAAGAATTTTATAAACAATTTTTGTAGACTATCAACTTAAATACGACGATTAATTAGTTTTGCTGTAGCCTGTCAACCTTATGACTTCCACTGTAATAGTCCCTTATCGCTTTAGGCAAGGTGCGACCTTAGCAAAACAGTACCTAAGTGTCCCCAGGAATTCCTACGACCCACCTTAACCACAAATGGCTTTTATTGTGCACTGGGGGGATTAGGCTGTGGTGGCTTGGGGTTAAACTGGCTAGCCCACTGCTGCCTAGTGAAGACCCTTGCACACTCAAACCAAGTTAGATCTAACTAACAGTAATAGTAATTTTAGTAGTTCAATTGATCATCAAATTTAATTTGCTAGTCTAGAAGCATAAAAAAAAAATCATAAAAGCATTGGTTTTCTTTTATTTAGAAATAAAACAAGAAGAGAATAATTTTGTTTGTGCACAATGGAATTCATATATATTGTAGTGTAGGTTGAAAACAAATCACAAAAAATTGCATAATAGCATATATCCTTCTAGGTTTTGAAATATAACAATATATATTTATAGGTTTAGGTACTCACTTTTAGGATCAATCTTAGAAGTCAATCACCTATCTCAGAATCAATTGATTCAAATGTTGAGTCACCTGATTCCTTTAATAAATAAATCAATCACTAATTTAACTGACTAACAAGATAAAATTTACTTGAGACTAGCCTAGTACATACATACTCACAAAACCTATCAAGAATTTATCCTTTCATATGTACTTTTTAATTTGCTCATAACACTCTTTCTAGATATCCATTTGACTCGATTCTTATGGCATTACAAAGTTACAAAAGAGTACTAAAACTATTATGTTGATGATGCAGTTAAATTGGCTAATATGAGAGAGAAAATCAAGTTCAAGAGGTAGCAGTGGTGCGAAAGCAGATTTCCAACTTTTAGGAAATTTTTTGATATGGCACTTGATTGTATCTAAACTATAACATTTACTCCAAGCCTCGGATGAAGGTGATTCAAAATCCTGTGAAAACATAGCACATAGATCTACAATTCATATATTGACCTATGCCCAATTAAATCCGAATTGAGTAGTAAATGTTGTCACAATATTCTGTTCTTGGAAAATCGAAGTCCTATATTTTTTTATTGCCACGCCATAGTTTTTTTAGCCATAACTTTCACCCTATGCATCAAATTAAAATGATTTAAATTTTTGTAAAAACCTAAGATATAAATATTTAGTTCTTATGTTGACCATATTTTCATATTCAATCGAAATCAAGTAGTAAAAGGTGTCAAAATATTCTATTCTAAGAAAATCAAAGTCCTATATTTTTTGCATTGCCACACTATAGTATTTTAGTCATATCTAACTCTCAATATATCAGATTAAAGTGATTCTAAAGGATGTAAAAACATAAGAGACAGATATTCAGTTCTTATGTTTACCATATTTCCAAATAAAATCTAAATCAAGTGGCAAAAGGTGTCACAATATTCTATTCCAGAAAATAGAAGTCTTGTATTTTCTGTCTTGCCACACCTTTGTATTTTAATCATAAATTTCTCCATATATATCAGATTGAAGTGACTCATGCGGAAATAGAAACCTAATAAACATATTTAAAATTCCTATGTTGATTATTGTACTTAATTCGATCGGGAAGTAGTAGTAAAGGCATCACCAATATCCTTTTTGGAAAAATCAAAGTCTTGTATCTTTTGACTGGACACTTCTTAGTATTATGGTCATAACTTACTCCATTTAAATTGGATTGGGGTGATTTAGGAGGCATCAGAAACTTAAGACACTGATATAAAAGTTTTATGTTGATCATTTTGCTTAATTCTATCAGGAAGAAGTAGTAAGTTAAAACATAATAGCATCATTAAATTTTGCAATTATCAAATATAAAGTCTACAAAGTCATGAATTACCCTGTGTAATTTCTATTGCACTTCCGGTAAATGCCATCTCCTTTTCCTTTCCCCTTTACCATAGCTACTATCCCCTTTCCTTTCCCCCTTCTTTCTTTCATTTACTATTTGATGTAATTAGGCTTTTGTTTTTAGGTACTATATTTATGTGAAAGAAGTGGTTTAGTTCAAGTAGAACTCTAATCAATTTCCTTCCAGGACTAGGATAATCCCATTATAATTCTAGTATCTCTATTTTTAATTTTAAGAATTCAATAATTCAACTCCTCATATTAATATAATATTAATTCAAGTAGAACTATAACTCATACTCTCCAAAATATAGAGTATCTACAATGTGTATATATATAATATTAATTTTCACTATTTGATAAAGAGATAATATAATATTATCTATTTATTATATATAAATATATTATTCCAAAAATATAGTTCACGCCTTACTGCAAGTTTAATAGAAATTGTAAATAAAATAAAATAAAGTAAATTAATCAATTAAATACAAAGTAGAATTCTAGGGCATTACATTAACAATGACTCCATGCATCAATCTATGAGTCTATTACATCAACATAATTATATGACCTCAAGAGGGTAGCTAGCAGGCAACACTGTTATAAAACTTCTAAAAAGACATGTGGCAATCAAACTATCAAATATATGCATTATAAAAGATTGCTATAGGACCCTAAGGGGCGTGCAATAGAAAGACCACTCTACATATTGTCAATACTGAAAACGGTCTTGTCAACATCTAGTAAGAGTCGATACTATAGCTCCAACATAAATCATAGCTGAATAAATCTTTTCTTCACTAGCCTGAAAGAGGTAAGTTTGTCTTGGTCAAATAGCCTCAGCATTGAGCTCCTAAGCACACTTCCTAGCTTGTTTTAAAATTACTGACTTGGAGTTGTAGCCCACATCAGTTTGAGGAACTACAAAATGAGGTGGAGCATGAGGCTCCTTGGAATGCCTCCTTAGAGGGCTCAAACACACAAATTTGCTTTGTTGCATGTCTCTTGTAGGAACCTAATTTCATCCTCCTAGCACTAGTCCTTGCCAAATCTTAAGCTTCTTTTATGTCAAGGGCAAACAAATTAAATGAACCTCAACAGTTTCAAGAAATAATTAAGTAAATAATACAAGTGTTGAGGAGGAAGTAAGGATACAATAGCAAGCATGCAAGTAAACAAAAGGCCAAAAGATTAATTAAATATCCTCAGGAAACATATAGGTGATGTCAAAAGGAGTGGCGAACAATCCCTTCTCTTCAAAATATTGGTGAAGGCAGCAAATAACCTTTTGTGGAGACATCAATGACAATGAGCTACTCCAAATATGGAGAACTCTCCAACCCTTATCTATCATAAAGAAAAAGCTACTTTTCCAAAGCCCCCTAGAGGATGGTAAACTACTCAAGAACTTACAACTTAGCTTAGAAAAAATGAAACAAGATCTCATTTGGGATCTGCTGAACCATAAAAAATAAGTGTAAATTGTCTGTTGAAATAGAAGGACCCAAGCCCTAACGTGATGCTTAAACCCCACAAAGTATGCGAAGGGATTTGAAGTGAATTAACTCAGATGCATCTCATAACTTCTATCTCCAACAACAAGGGACCATGAGGAAAAAAAATACTAAAATAACCACTAAAGATAATATATCCTGAAAGAGACAATGCAATGCGATCCTCTCGAGATGAAAAAATAAACTTAAACTGATCGGAGGTGTAGACCTACATCTCAAAATCTCTAACTTCCCCATGGAAAGTGAACAAGATAGCTTATTAGCGCTAGCAAAGCTACTATCAACATTAAGAGCGATCTCAAACTCCTCTTTAGAAGAATCCTCTCTTCCATACTTAGATTTAAAACTAAATGCTGATTTTAGTGAAGAAGGTAACTTAAAAAAGTTGAGTGACTAACATGCTTTTAATGTGAAACTTAATGACCCAAGAATGAACTAGAAGACACGCCTAGAGCTCATGAACTCAAAAAATGCAACAATAGCAAAGAGAATGACACCCTTATGAACACAAATAATTTTAGCACAATCGTAGCTACCTAAAGTAGCATAAGACAGATCGGATTGTCTATGTTCGAGATGCCTTGGGAGCATTAGCCAAAGGGATAGGCACTTGCCACACGAGTGCCTTGTGGGCGCCAACAATGTAGGCGTAGGCTTTGTGGCTGGCAAGCTTCTCCATGGCAGCAACGAATGCGCCACTTATTCTTAATTAATCTTAGACCCTAACTAAAATCCAATCCCGCTACCTTACATCTCACTTTTGGTACTAGACATGTTTCGTTCCCAAGATCAAATTTTTCAAAAAAGTTTGTATTAACTTTAAAGAGTTAGGAAATATAAGCAAAGGGAAAAACTTTAAAAAAAAATCAAAGATGAAAGATTAACTTGGGAATTCATCTTGTTTAAAAAAAATGTTATTTTCTGAAAACAATAAGCCATTCAATTAGCTAAATCATTTGGAGGACGCAACACGCTAAGCTAGACTTATTTCTTAGAAACTACCAATCAAAGAGACCTAAGATTCTTCAAACTAATCCATTATTAAATTGCTGAAATATTTCAAAAGCTAAATTAAAGATAGATTGATGAAACTTAATGCGATTGATCATTAATGTAAGTTTAATTAAAATTAATTTCATGATATACCTTCAATGCGTATATAATTTTGCAAATTGAAAGTAAAGGAGCTAATGATATGTAAAAATACAACTCTAAGGGTAAAAATGTAAAAAGAAAATAAAAAGGCCTAGCTAACTATCGAATTAAATAAATAAATAAGAAAATGATTAGTGAGCCTGGCAAGATGAACGCCTAAGCTTAAGCAGGTTGAAGCCCATTATGGACTTAATCAATATAAGTAACTCCTAAAGTTAAAAAGGGCATATGATCATTTATAAAAAATCTTGAACTTTGACTTTAAGTACGCGTGTTTCAAAAGTAGAAGCCTATTTCACTCGGTTGATATTTGAAAGGACCATGACTTCATTTTCAAACAACATTATAGTGTAACTCTAATAATTTTAAATTACTCATAATAAGTTTACATATCTTTGAATACTAAATAAAAATCCATAAATGTTAAATAATTTCTTTGGTTTCAAGCTTTAGATAAGGAAAAAAAATAGATAATATAGTTTTTTGTAATTTAAAAACACTCAATAATATTTTCCTTCTTTCTTCCAACCTTTTTCTTTCCTTTTTTTTCCCCATATTTTTTCCTTCTGTTTTTGAATGTTTTTTCCCATACTTTTTAATATTTTGAAAATTATTGACTAAAATAAGAACTTACTATAATCTAAATTTACTCAGCATGAATTGAATAAATGTGTACGTAAAATTCAAACTCGCTGGCCGCGGACATGGGCTGCCCAGATTTTGCCAGCCGCAGCCATTACGGTATGCTTAATGTGGAAGAAAACACTAGTTAATTTCCATGCGATCGTACTTGGAAAGTTTCACCTAGATTTAACTAGCTACTCTCACCTCAATGCGCAATAATAGTTTATAAATTTATGAATGTGGTGTTTGCCCCCTCTTACTGGTGCTTGTAACTTTTTTTAAGCTTAATTAATATGGGATAATCCAATAGGCCCAACAGGCCTCAAATGAGACAGCCCATGAGACCCAACATGATATGGTATAATTTAGTAGGCCCAATAGGCCCAAATTCAGAAGAGACAGCCTATGAAATCCAAAGGCACATCTGTCTGGTCAACTTGTATCGACCCCATTTAGTAAACCCCGCGGTCGACCCGTATCGACCTGAGGGCCACTTTTGAAGTTTTAGCATTTAAGTCCGGTCGACATGAATCGACCTCCGGGTGCAAGTTAGACCGGTTGTACCCCAACAGATGTAACCGCTACCAACAACTCCAACAACCCCACTAACAACTCTGGCAGGGACGTGCTTCTACTGGCATGATTATCTGGGAAAACAGGAGATTGCGCCACCTGGCATAGTACCGGAATCTGAGCTAAGAATGACTCCTAACCCCCTGTCATGGGAAAAGCCAAGTACACCTAGTAAGGGTACTTGGGTAAAATCACACCCATAGCAAGTTATAAATACTACAAGCACAATCACACTCAAGGTAATGCCATTTACATTGTTCACTACATATTCTCTCATATTCTCCGATCTACTGAAAAACTAACTTGAGCGTCGGAGCGCCATAGCCGAGGGCTTCTCGGCTAGTTGACATGTGTTCGTGGTTGCAGATCGCAAGCCCAAAACACTTGAATCAATAGGAGTACTTGACCCTCCAACTCTCTACAGCATCATTTGGCGTCGTCTGCGGGAAATATTTAAGATTGCAACGAAAAAATGGTGAACACACGCCGAGTAACATTTGGGAGGGAGGAAAATAGGAGGTCTACTTCCCCACCACTCCCTAACCCCCAGCAACAAACAAATATTCCAGGCGCTAGCGCCCCCCAGGAACAGCTAGTGACGCTTCCCATGTCTCAACTGATGTAAATGATTAGTGAGTCGATTTCTGCCCAGATATCGGCTCAATTATCTGTTGTTTTAAACAGACACACCTCAGTGCCTGCCCTCATCGCCAGCGCAGCTCTGTAGCCGCCATCACCGAAAAATAGACCCTGGGAGAATAGCCCCTCCCACCACGAGGTCAAGAAATTGCTTGCCAGACGCGAGGCTAGTCCCAGACATCCCCCAATGGAGAAGAGACGCCCAGAATTACGTAAGGAGGTGTTAGACTTAGAGGATCACGTTGGACCTAATCGAGCCCCGCAGCCCGATAGGATCGAATGC
>JACGDI010005604.1:169722-249212 GCA_014898725.1 Jacaranda copaia
TAGATCTCAAGCCCAAAACACTTGAATCAACCAGAGTACTTGACCCTCCAACTCTTTGCAGCATCATTAACCATTTTGCTTGCAAATCGTGCTGCTCATATGAAAAGTTCATTTACATGATTTGGCCAATTTGCAGGGTAGCTGTGGAGGGTTGGGGGTGAGGGTTTGGTTTTCACAATGAAAAGTTCATTTACTTGATTTGACCAATTTCCAGGGCAGCTGTGGAGGGTTGGGGGTGAGGGTTTGGTTTTCACAATTTTATTTTATTGAGTTTTTTTCATAAGATCATTAAGCGGTAATTTAGTCATTTTTTAAATACTTCGTTAGGATTTTTTAGATGCCTATTCGTGACAAGAGAGGTGAAGGGGATTTTCAAAATTTAAATGGGCACCTTTAACTATACCGAATTTCAGGGAAGGTAAATGTGGCCATCCAATTAATTTATTAACTTGACTATTCTACCCTGGAAGTCTTGATAATATTTACATATTAGTGGAAGTGTATTTGTAACTTTTTATAGTTAAAGGGGCTGTTTTTGCAATATAATTCATCATTAAATTTCATTCTTGTACAAAAAATTTAATATCTGAAGTACAAATATCATTTATTTCAACCCTCAATTATTAAATACTGCTTAAATGTTGAAAATGAACTATTGAAATAGAGTTGGAGGCTGTCTCAAAGTGAGTTTATGAGGTTCTTAAAATATTTCATAAGATATCAGAAACTGTTTGGTAACCTTTTCTTTCTTTTTCTTTTTTGATAAAGGAGTTTAAAAAATCTTAAAATAAAAAGTTAAAATATTATAAGCTCTTTTTTTTTTTTTTAAAAAAAAAGGGTAAGCAGATCCTAACTTATACTAAGATCTCAACAACCTTCTTTAAATTTAACCATTTTTATTACAAAATTGCTATTACTATTATCTTATAAGTTTCAAGATTTTATTTTCTCCGAACAATTCAATAACTCATTTTAAAAATAAGATTTAACAACTTATAAGTTTAAAAAACGTCTTACAAGGCGTAAGCTTATAAGATCATTTAAATAAATTTAGTCAAACATCCTCTTAATCTTAATTTTTCTTGCTTATGTCATTTCATTGATTTGTACTAAACCACAAGCTAATGAATCCCCTTCTCTTTTTCCATTTAGCCTCCCGACCAAATTCATCTTAACACTTTAACTATCAACATGAAGTTTCGATTATATTCTGAAAGCTCGTAGCATAAGCGATGCCTAATACTGTAGTAAAAATTAAATAAAGTACTTCAAATACAAAATATGAACATGTATCCATAAACCCCTTATCTCGGACCTATCCTATGCCTAGAGTAACTAGATAAGGAAGTAAAATTTTACCCTCGTACGTACACAAACTTCTCTAGTATGAAAATGGGTACAAATAGGTTCATTGTTCCAGTCAAGAATACCATTAATCCAAGATGGATTGGATGAGCTCTTAATAGTTCAATTGGATAAATTAATAAGTCATGTAAGCATTTTTGCCCCACCAAACAAAATCGGCTGTAATTTTGGTTATGACCAACTATCACCGAAGTTTTGTTAAAGAGTATTTGCACATAATAGAACCTATCGAGGAATATAAGATTTTCAAGCTGATTTTGAGCCGCTGTCCAATCAGGAATATATTTTAGTAGAATGTTATTGATATAGAAGGTTTCAAATCAAAGACGATCAATCTATAAAACTTTTAATTGACCATCTCCGTCACTCCCTCCAATACCGCCCATCTCCTCTCTCTCTATCTCTCATTTCCACCTCTCTGTTCTATTTTATCTCTTCTCCCTGACTTTGTTACCGTCCCTCTCCTTTTGTCACTTTTTTGTCTTTAAATGGCATTCAACTCTTTCATTCTCCTTTCGTTCTCTTTATCTGTCTTCCCTATATCTCTTTTCCAATCGTATTTTTCCCTTTTTCCTTCTTTGTGACCCTTCCCTGTCTCTCCATTAATAACATTCTCATTTTCCTTCCACTATTCTTTCTTCTTCATTACCTAACTTTTCCTCCTGCTTCCTCTTCTGACTCTCACCCCCGGCTTTCTCGCTCTCCGTTGCTTTTCCTTTTGTTCTCCAGCTCATCATCTCTTTCTACTTACTAGTCATCCCATGCATTGAAATTCTCCTCATTGACGCATTTAAAAAAAAGGAAAAAAATACAATTTTAGTCTATCAATTATTGTGAGATTTTTTTCACCACATTTGGATTTGGGGTTATTGCATTTAGTCTATTATTCTTTAATTTTTTGTACATTAAATTCAACTTTTCACAATTTTGGTTCATCGTGCTCAAAATTTTTCAATTGAGCCTGCAATTTACCCTATCAACTTCAATTGGGCCGAGAAATTAGGGAGTACCCACCTAGGACCAAGTTACCCTCCATATGCAATGCCACATCATCCAAAATAAAAAAAATAAAAAATGTGCTAAAATACAAGGTAAAAAATGCCATGAAACAAATAACAAAATCAACAAAATTAAAAAAAAAAAAAAATTCTAAAATGGAAAAAGTGTTGAAACGCTACTTTGTGAATTATCTATTTGATAATATGAATAATAAATCTGTCTAAAGTAATTTATTTAAAGTTAATGAAATATATATTAATTAATAAATAAAAATAAAAAATAATTAGATATAATAAAAATCTAAAATAATTTCACCTATTCAATGTATTAAATAATAAACATCTTCAAAATAATCTATTTAATATTATCACATACTAAATTAATTTATTAAATAATTAATATTTAATAATATTAATACTAAATATCTTTATTAATTGAATGTATATTAAATAATTTTAAGTTAATAAATATATTTAAGATAATTTCATTTAATTAATTGAATTATTTATTAATTAAAAACAAAATAAATAATTTAAAATAAAAAAATGAAAATGCACATTCAATTACATTAAATAATAACATTACTTAAAATACTTTATTTAATAACAGTACATATATAAATAATTTTTCTAACAATTAAGTTTGATAAAAATTCATGTGTTTTGTAATATTAAAAAATACACTAAAAAAATCATCATGTTCCATTCTTCCTTATCTCCACCTTCCATTTAAATAATTTTTATTTTTATCTCTTTTCTTTCTAATTATTCATATATGTATACTTATTCACATATATATAATATATACATATATAAAAATTCATCAATAAAATTTAAATTGCTTTTTGATATGAAATGGCCTAAGAAGCCAAGCCTAATAGTGTCAATCTAGGAATTACATGTGAAGTATTTGTTCAGGCCCATTTCATCTTCAAAGCCCAGTAATGTCGTCGACCTCTCACTGTGCAGCGTTGGTCTCACCCGATAAGGGCGTGGTGGGTGGAGGTCAAACTCAGTTGGCCAATAGTGCTGATGAGAGCTAAGCACAGAGGACCGCCTATCCTCTAGCACAGCTAGAGGTTGCTTTGAGGTTGATTCTTTTGTCAACTAAGAAGGTTGACTCATGGTAGGATCTCTTCACTATTTCATTTAATGTTCTAACATGTGGCATGCCTTTGCATTAATGGTGTATGCCACCCTAGTATCGCCTCCACTGCCACCTTTGATAAGAGGTGCACCACAAGCGTATTATTCATTCCCTGAAAGATGGAAATGAAGTCACTTGGAATAGTAAAGAAATGGGAGATGACCTAAAGCTCTTCATGTAAGGACAAGAGCACTTCAAGCATGCTAAGGGCATTTTGGACATATCATCCACCTGGAAAATGCTATAAATATCCCATTGCCAGCCTTTCATAGGTATGCCCTTCTTCACAAAAAGCCCTCACTCTACTGCTAATCTCATTTAGTCATTTTTATACTAACTTGAGCGTCAGAGTACCATAGGGCACCTCGGCTAGCCTAATGTTTGCTCGTGATTGCTAATCTTAGCCTAAGTGTTTTTGAAATTAGATCACTCGACTAGGCAGGTCGATTATAGCCCAATCCAGCAAAACACAACTTTTACCCTTATCACTTTTATTGTTATCTATTTTTTTATTTACTTATTCTGAATTAAATAATATTTAATATTTACAAAAATATATATAATATAATTTTTTATTTATACTTATATGCATATGTAGTGTATATATATACATAAAAATTTCAATAAAATTTAAATAAAATTTAAAAAATATTTCTCATTTTATACATATATAAATTTATCATTATTTCTCATTTCTTATTATTTCATATATTCTTATTTTATACACATATTTATATATAATGTATATATATTATTAATATAACTACCCTAGCCCCCAACTAATCCCCCACCTCTACCCCCATTGGTTGTCATTGATAGCCAACCACTATTGCTATAATTGTGGAAAAAGAAAAGAAAAAAACATAAATTGATGGCGGCCCCATGGTCGCCATGTGGCCAGATCTGGCCACTATGCACAACTGCCTTAATAGTCATGGTCATGACTGCTATGGTAGCCAATTTTGTTTAAGGAGATAGCGTGGGTGAATCAGCGGTGGGAAGATGGGGTGGGTAGGGGTTTATATTTATATATATTATTAAACAATTATATAAATGTATATATATGACATGGCTGCCATAGTTGTCCATTTTGTTTGGGTTGGGAAAGGTGGGCATGGGTGGGGAGATGGAGTGGGGGTCAATGGGTAAGGGTTTACATTTACATATATGTTATTCAATTATTATATACTATATATGTATATATATAATATTTTTAAATATATATTTTTGATATTTTTTATTGATGGATTATATTGATATGGCATCACCTGTGGCCAGTGAAGGTGACGTGGCATTACACATGGGAGATGATATGGTCGCTCATGAAAAATGGCAAAAAATCCTCAATTTCTCTGCCCAATTGAAGCTGATTGGACAAATTGTGGGCTTAATTGGAAAATTGTGAGCTTGATGGATCAAAATTGTAAAAAATTAGATTTAATGTGCAAAAAATTAAGGAATAATGGACTAAATGTGATAATCCCAAATCAAAATGGAGTAAAAAAAAATATTGCAATAATTGATGGAATAAAATTGCATTTTTCCCTTTAAAAAAGAGAAGTCATGACTTACAGGGGAAAAAAGAATTAGGAGAAAATAAGAAAAGAACATAAATTTGAGAGGAAAATATATTAACACAAAATGAAACTTTTTCTTTTTATATCTAAAATTTAATCTGATTATTTCTTAAATCTTTCGAGTATTTTAATCCTACGATATTAGAAAAAGTATTTAAATAGGATTATAGAGTGCATAACATAACAATATTATACTTAAACTTAGAATTTTAAAAGTAGAAAATTTATTAACCCAATACAAGAAAGGGAATTAAAAGGGTATGTTAGTTTTCAATAATGTTAAAATCTAGAATTAAAAGGGTATGTTAGTTTTCAATAATGTTAAAATATAATAATTAGCAGGATAATATGTTCATTTTAAAAAATGGGATTGTTAGTATCAATAGGTTTAGCTCTAATGACTTAAGTATTTGTCCAATTTTATTAATATCATCACTTACTGGTCTCTCTCTGTTTTTGTAAGCACATATATATATATATATATATAGTTATCCATGTTCATTTATATAAGGAATTCTCTCATTAATTAGAAAATATCACATTCATTTTTTTCCCCACGATTACTTTGAAGACATCTTTTCTGTTCCTATATTTCAACTCTACAACAATAAAAAAAGCATTTGGTCAAGTCATTTTCATGTAACAAGTAAATGATAACTGTTAGTCCTTCTTCTTTGCTCCAATGGTTATATTTTTCTTCAAATGACATTAACCACATAAATAGCATTTTTGTTACAATTTCTCTCCTTTTAATTGTAAGTACATTACTTTTATAGCCCTCTAAGTTTCAAAATCATGGCAAGGGTATTTTAGTCAGTAAGTTATAACAACAGTAGATTTAAGGGCAAACTAAGAAGCTTGTATAAAAATTTTTGCTAACATCACCATATTCCATCCAAAAGCATCACTATAGGGAGTTTTGTAAACATTGCATTCCTTTTGTTAGTTATGAAAGACAAAGGGACGGAATTGGTAAGTTTCCAATTTTAGAGGGGTATAGGAGTAATTAATCCTAATATCAAAAAAAAAAAAAAAAACAAGAAGGAAAATATTGGATCTTGTACTTCAATCGGTGTTTCATCATATTTTTCATGTTGCAGTGATATGTTAAGCTATGATATGCGGACACACGAACATGGTCATACGGACACAACATGGACATGAAGACATATTAAATTTTAAAACATGACATCAATATGGTTATCATAATATATATAATAATATATATAATCATTTATTGGTTAAATTAGCATATGGAATGTAAATAATTGTTGTGTGCCTGCTTGGTGGTTTTATAGCACACGTTATTGCTATGTGCCCCCTTGAGGGTTTATAGTAGTTTTGGTAGTTATGTGCCCTCTTGAGAGTCGTATAGCAATCTTTATTGTTTGCCTCATGCTTCTTGGAGGTTTTATAGTGGTCTTTGGTGTTTGTCATACATTTCCTTGGCAGTCTTATAGTGGTCTTTTGAGCTCTTCAAGTGTCTCATTTGGAATCTTATAGTGGTCTTTTGAGTTTGCAACATGCCTCTTTGGTGGTTTTATTGTAGTCTTTTGAGTTATTCACGCGCCCCCTTGGGTTCTTATAATGGTTTTTTCTGAGTTTTCCATGCACCCCTTTGATGGTTTTGTAGTGATCTTTTGAGTTTGCCATGTGTCTCCTTGGGGGTCTCATAGTGGTGTTGATGCCTCGTTCACTGTGTGCCTTCTTACGAGTCTTATAGTGGTGCCGATGTTGCTTGCTTATTAATTGTTGAGAAGAGTTGTTATTATTATTTTTTATTTGTAGTTGTTATTTTATGGTATGTGTGTCTCTTAGGTCTTATGACAAATGAGTTATTATGCAAATCACGTGCGTGTGATAAAAAAAAGATAAGTGTGTAAAAGAACATCAAGATACTTTATTAATTAGGAAAGAGAAATAGTTGCCATCCCCAAAGTTTGGATGGTCTTTCATTTGTGATGACATGAAAATTCTTTGTATTTTATTAGAAATGCAAATTCAAACAATAGAAAGAAGACTTAATCTATTGGAATGAACAACGTCTTAGAAAGTTGTTCTAGAGCACCTTAGAGGGTGTTTTTATAGAAGTTGGGGACTTTTTCCATCTCCACAATGTCTACTATATTGCTGATGGAGGTAGAGGGGTTTTTCCAAGTGCAATCTTACATTGCACTAACTAGTTCTCTTAAGGTTTATCCTTTAATAAAGATATTGCGATAATATTCACTTCTAAGACCAAGGCTTAACCTTTTTTTACTAAGCTGCTCTTCTGACACTTCTCAAAGTTTTTGGCTTGTATCAGCAACTTTTACTCCATTTAGAATGTTGGCATAGTATTCACCATCACTTCGTTGGTTGCAAACCACTTCTCGAGCTCCACCTAGAGTGAGAAGCTTCATCTTTATGTAGTAAGATAATAATATTGCTTAAAAAATGTTCAAGGTAGGCCTTCCAAATGATGTTGTAAGAATATGAGGCCATCACTACCAAAAATTTCAACATCTTTGTGGCCCTTCAAACATAAGTGCCTAAGGAAAAAGGGAAAGAGACCTCTTTAAGTGCTTATATAGTCTCATTAGTGAATCCGGCTAAAGGGGTGCTAATTTTCTATAATTATGCATTATTTACAAGAGAGGTTGAGATCACAAGTGCTTGATTGTGTTTGCCTTGTTGCATCTCCATGTCTTCTTCATAAATGCCTAGCTTTAGCTTTAGACTATGAGATTGTGTTTGCCTAGCTATTCTTACATGTGCCTTCCTCGCATTAGAAGAATAACCTCTTGTAGGTCCTCTTGAGATTACTAAGAAGATGCTAGCAGTAGGCAAATTACCAGTATTATGTTAGTTCTATCTTTCCATAGACTCTAGCTGTTTACTAAGTAAGTGTCATTAGTCTCCATCATTTCATGGTCTGAATAGCTTCATGGAGGTACCTTGTCTTTGAGTTATATATTCTTTTAGATATTTCCATTGTATCAACTTTTTGATCTCATCCTTAAAGTTTTAGCGCTTTTTAGTTGTATGTCCATCACTACGGTAGAAGTGACATTACTTCTTAGATTTTTACTTCTTAGGGTTGTCCATCATCTTTAGGGGGGGTTGGATTACATCTTGTTGCTTAGCAAGTCTATCCTTTAGAAATTAGAGAAATGTACATTGATAACAATTTTAGAAGGTTAGGCCAATGATTCTCCAACTCTATGTTAGCATTATCCCTTTTTCATATGTCTTACATTTATTAGCATCTAGAGGGGCTATTGCCTCCTCGATCTGGATGTACTTTTCTACTTTGATAAGGAGTTCCTCTATAGTGGAGAATAGTTTCCCAGCTATGAACTCTCGAAATTTTTTATGCTTCGAATTTTGTTGGATATTACTGAGCAAGAGATCATAACTAGTATGAAGGATCTTGTATATTGCTTAAACAAATCGATTGATGTAGTCCTTCAAAGTATCTCTATGTTGATTAAAAATATGTAGGTCGCTATCTTGAGGTAAATACAATTGGTAGAGAAATTATGAGGAACTATTGTGCCCACTGCTTCTAACTGGTGATAGATTCAATGGGCATCTAGTTGAATTAGGTTATAGAGCTTTTTATGTGCATAGCACAGAACACCTTGCACTAAACAGGTGCCTTATATTATAGAGCTTCATTTGCTCCAAAAAGTTGTCTAAGAATTATTGAGGGGTTGCTCATGCTATTGAACTTCAGAAGATTGTTGATCGTTATCCTCAGAGAGGTAACTTTACTAGTATGTTTGGGCAAAAAAGACTTCTCTGGGAGAGCGATAGCCAAAGAAAGGAATTCATATTTTGTGGCTCCTAAGCATGAAGAATGGTAGAGTTCACTGGAACTCTAGTTGCGGTAAGTAATCCTTGTGATTGATCAACTTGAGAATACTACATATCAACTTGTTGAGGCGGTAAAGAGATAGTACCTTGTTCCTCATTCACCATGCATTTGGTCCTCTCTAGGAATGATAAAGGTTCCTAGCTTCGATAAGAGAATTGGGGTTGCTCTTGGGAGCAATGCTTGCCAGTGCACTAAGCAAATATTTTAGTTGTTGCTCGGTGTTGCCAATGGTGGGTGAACATTAACACATGCTTAGATGCTAGACTACACATTTGGTTAATTATTGTTCGTATTCTTACCTCAAGCCACTAGGGCATTAAAGTCTCAAGGTCTGAATCTTGTCTATATCCTCAGCTTTCTTACTTCAAAAGTGAGCTTCGTATAAATTGTTGGAATAGTATCCTGCAAGCTAATGAGATTAGCTTTGTAAACTATTTCACTCATGGTACAATCTTGATTGAATGATATTCTTTATATGGTTATCTTCATCTTATGCTTTGTTTCACTTCACTAGCATTTGGATAAAGCCTTTAGATCACCTATGACTGCGGGACTTGGTTTGGTGATTATGGAATTAGTCTCACACGATCGTGATCTTAAATTTTTCAAGTCATTAGATCTTATAAGATGGGGTATCTAAGATTTAGATAGACTTGTACTAACGATGCATTAATCTAAGGGTTGGAGATTGTTCTATTTCATGAGAAACTATATGAGATATAGATGTATGTTAGTAGATGCTTGTTAAAGAACAAGGCATTGAAGACCCACCGAAGAATCCACTAGATAGTCGTAGGAGCTAGTTCTCTTGCTTACACTAGTGCATATTATTAGTCCTTTGAGTTAAGGAGACATGGTAATCTTGTGTCCAGTTCTCATGCTTTGACTGTTTCTTGACCACCTAGCGGTCTTTCAAATTGAGATTAGATATAAGCTACTTGGCATGGAGGTTTGTGAGATCCAAGAAGAAATCCGACTCTTTACTATTGTGAAGGGCAAGTACATCTTCTATGTGTTCCATGATGATTAATTCTTAGAAATCTTTGCGCAAAGTGGTGTAACAGTTTGGAAAATGAGTTTTTCAAAGGAGAGGTCACATAATAGGGATTGAACATTAAGAATAGAGACATAGTATTGAGGCTATTAAGGAGTCGATAAATATCTTGCCCTGGGCCTCTTTTGGGTGATTGGAGATGGAATGACCATATTTGCATGGTACACATAGAGCTATGAAGGTTCTCCAGAATATTTATTTCGGCCAATTAGTTGGACTCCATGGGCTTAAGGTTGGATGTCGACATGGAGATTGGGTACTCTTCAATTAATAAGACTAATTTAATTGAGTTGACTAGTTTAAAAGGAGTTTTAAACTAAAATGAATATAAGATATTCAAAATTCCCAAGGAGTTGTGAGCATGTATCCAATGAATGGTAGAACATATTGCGCTATACACAAAATCCAATTAGCTTTCTAATTAATAGAGATAATTTTCTAAGGTGTTAGAAAATGGTGTTTCCTAGTGAGCCAATTTTTGGGGCCAAGTTTGAGGGTCAATTTTGGCTTGATTGATTTAAGTGTTAAATTAATCAACTAATTTAATAGTTAAATTAGATCAATAATTAAGGAGTTAATTATTTAGTGCCAACATGACCATCAATTGGTCAAGTTAATTTAAAGAGTTATGCTAACAAATTTAGTTTAAGGAGTTAAGCTAGTTTGGCTTAAAGAGTTAAGTCAAAGGATAATTAATTAAATTAAAGAGTTTAATTTGATTAATTAGGAAGAATGAATTTGGTAGGGAAGACTCAAATGAGATTTGATATGACATCTTAATTAATTTGAAATGAGATTCCAAATGTAATTAAAATGCAAATGAAATTCAAATGAGATTTGAATTTAAATTTTGCCACCTTGGCAACCCCATATGGCCGTCCCCCCTCATACATTGTGTGATGCCATGCTAACTTGGCATCACACATTTTAGCATCTATATATAGATATATAGAGGAGATCGTGTATATGTTTATTGGTGTAAAGAATTAGATTCTTCATTTCCCTCCAAAAAATCATTTACAAGCTAGCATTCATATGTTGAACGCTAAGCTTCCTTATTCTTCTTCCTACCCAAAATTTGGCCTCTACTATTAGCAAATCCTTGGTCTTACTTTAGCTCATAGACTAGATATTTAGGAAGATCTCAGTGGTGTGCGGATCTTTGAAATAGAGGCAAGGTGTGTGACTTGCCTATTTCTAGTGATCCACCTACATGGGGTTCAATTTGGCAATTTTCTATAGGGAGTTCTAGATGGAAAATTGATTTGAAATTTTAATTTTAAGTTATCCAAGGTGTTTTCTGCCTCTAGATATTTTTTTCAAAATTTTTGGAGGTGATTTGGTAGTGCGATCATCGCAATCTTCCTGTTGTGCCACTAGTAGGTAGATTCTGGAGTTAGTGTTCACTTGTTACTCCTTGGATTTGCTCATCAAGGTAGTCTTCTATCTAAATCTAAATTTTAGGCATGATTAGATCCTTGTTTAGCTTGTAGGCACTAGTTGCTTTCATGTTTTGAAGTTTTGGTATTAAATCCTAGTACCTTACTAGCCTTCATAAATGGCGCTAAGATGATGGTGCACAGTAATGGAGTCAAGGTCCTATTTAGAAATCAGTATGATATTGTTGAGCATTTGTTTTTATAATGTGCTTATGTAGATTTAGAGCTCGTCTTTGCAAATAAATGCTCATATATTTTTTGGATTTGAGAATTGTATTTACATTTATTAAGTCTTTGGCGGGCCTCTACCTTTTCGAATTTGGGTGTCCATCTTGATGGATTAATTTGTTAGGCTCATTAGTCCCATTTTATTTATTTATTTATTTGATTAGGCCTCTTATTTTAGTTTACATTTTTGCCTTTAGGATCTAATTTTTCCATATCAGCAAGTGAAAACATCATTTGAATCTCATAAATACTGCATATATCCAAAATCACTAATTTTCTTTGGTTATTTGTGGCTTTCATCAATACAACACATATCTGTACCTATAGCTAAAGCTATGAGTGGGATATTAGTTTCTGTGGAATGCCTTGAAGAAGGCTTTTCCTACAAAACCTTGATCTGATTGAATGACACAGTATACTTGATCACCAAATTTTCCATTCACTTAATGTTATGTTTAGAGCATTGAGAGGGCTAAAAAAATGGCCTTTTTGTTTTCGTACTCACACAACAACCATTTAGCTCAGTGAGACTTGGTTAGTAATCTTCAAATTATTGATTCATTTTAAAAAAATGTTCTTAGATGCAAATGATGTCAATCATTTAAATATAGTTGCCTACATTAGAAGACAGACAAAGATTCTAGTAACTATAGCTATAGCAGAAAAGAGATGCTTACTTCTGTCTAATAGTGAAACATCACAGTCATTTTGAAATTAGTAGTGAGGCAAGGATCCTTTCACCTTATGAAATTAAAACTTCAAAAGTAACTTGCAACACTATACCCAAGGATCTAGATTATGCCATAATTGTGGATTTAAGGTTAAGAGGTAGTACTTTGATTAATTTTCACAAAATCAGCTTGAAGATCTTCCAAAGGATGCATCTTTAGTGAAGATCCCTTACTCCTCTTTGCTAGGACTCTTTTTCCCACTCCTTGGCCTTCAAGTGCAGAAACTTTTGGCTTTCAAATGTCCTCCAAAAACTAGATTTTTAGTAGTAAAACCATCTTCCAAATGAGCAATGCCATCGATTGGATCTCCTTAAACTGCCTTTTGAAGAACTCTTCTTCAAGTGCTCTTCTTTGTTCACTAACAATCTAGCACTCCAAATATGGTGCCTCTAAAGGTATCCACACACCTTTCACAATCTAACTCATCACTCTAATGTTAGAAATACAATGAACATGAAGGAGGAACGTGATGGAGAATAGCAGAGAAAGTTTGGAAGAGAGAGAGAGTTGGAGAGAATCTAAGAGAGTAGTTATTTTTATCTCAACTAGTTGAGAGAATTTGGAAGAGAAAAATGAGGAGGGTGGCTAGCCATGAGGGTTGTGTGGGGGGTATTTATGAGGTGTGATGGATGCATTTAAATGCATCCTTCACACCTTCCCCATACCTTGCCAACATGTATGCTTAATTGAATTTTAATTTCTATCTATTAAAATCAAAATTTAATTAGGGAATTAAAAAATGCCACCTAATATCCAAATAGACTGTTCCATTTTAATTTTTCCTCCAAAAATTAGATTCCCAAATTAATTAAATTAACTGCCTAATATAATTAAATCAATTTAATACTTTAAGTTGATTAAACTAATTAAATTATTACATGGGTTAAATTAAATTAACAGTTTAATTTAATTGGTCCAATTTAGCTCTTTAAATTATTTGATTAATTTAATACTTTAAGTTAATCAAGCCATTGTGATTAACTCTTAATTAGTCAATTTAGTCTTTTCCAAACTTGACCAATTTTATTACTAACTCAGATAATTTTTCCGATTACAATTGGAGTGCTCAAGGTTTTTGTGTGTGACCTTTTAGGTTCACTAATTAAGTAGACATAGGTTCATAACTCTTTGTGGTTTGTTGCATATCAAATATATTGATTAGTCTAAACTCTTTTAAAATAATCATTCTTTCAATTAATCTCTGTTAATTGAAGAGAAGTCAATCTCCATAGTTGATGTCTAGCACAAGCCTATGGAGCCCAATCAATTGGATGAATCAATCTTGGGAGAACCTATTTTGCTTACAATTGCCATAAAAATATGATCCTTCTATTTTCTATCTCTTGAAAGAGGACTAGGGTAAGAAATTCGCTGGTTTCCCAATAGCTTCAATGATTATGTTGGAATAATACCCCACAACTAATTAGATTAGCGTATAAAAACCACTCTTTATAAAACAATCTTAATTGAATGATATTTTATAAAAGGACTATTTTCATCTTATGCAATTAATTATATTCTTCACATGCATTTGATTAAAGCCCTTAAATCATACAAGATTATGGAACTTGGTCGCACATATGATGGTGGTTGTGAAACAAGTCCCTATGATCATGATTTTTAAATATTTCAACTCATAGAATCTTATGGAACAGAACATCTAACAGTCGGATAAACTTGCACTAATGATTCATACTCCAAGAGGTTGGATATCGCCCCATTTCATGGGCAATCTGTATATGTTATGGATGTATGTTAGTGGGTGATTGTTAGAGAATAAGTTCACTAAGGACTTAAAGAATCCACAAGATAGCCAAAGTGGCTTGTTGGTATTGTAAAATTCTCTAACTTACGATAGTGTAGATAATTAGTCATTTTACTTAAGGATTAACAGTAATCTTGTATTTAGGTCTTTGTACTTTGATTTTGTTTTGACCACTTAGCGGGTCGTTGGGGCTTAGGTTAGGCACAAGTTATCTAAATATGATGGTTGGTGAGTTCCAAGAATGGATTCATTTTGCTCGTTGTGAAGAATGAGTTGATCTTCTATGTATTCTATGATGATCAATTTCAAGAAATCTTGAGCAAGGTGATATGAAAATTTGGAAAAGGTATATTCCAAAGCTAAGATGATGTTAGGAACTGCACATTAAGAATAGATATATAGTTATCGGGGCTATTTGGGAATAGATAAATATATTGCTCTAGGCCTCTTTCAAGAGATAGGAAATAGAAAGATTATATTTGCGTGATAATCATAAGTGGAAAAGGTTCACTAGAATTAATTCATCCATTTGGATGGGCTCCATAGGCTTGTGCTAGATATCGACCATGGAGATTGGACACTCTTCAATTAATGGATATTAATTGAAAGAGTGATTAAATTAAAAGAGTTTAGACTAATTGGTATATTTAATATTTAATATATCATAATGAGTTTTCAGTCAATGTCTAATTAATTGGTGAACCTAATGGGTCATACATAAAAGCCTTAGTCGCTATAATTGGAATTGGAGAAATTATCTAAGTTAGATAATTGGATTGGTAAAGCTTGGAAGAGACCATGTTTAAATTAGTCAAATAATTTAAGAAATTAAATTAGACTAATAAAATGAAGATGTTAATTTAATAGGGTCCATGTTACAATTTAATTAATCTTACTAACTTAAAGAGTTAAGTGAGTATAATTAAATGAAACGGTCAATTTAATTAATTGGAGTACCTAGTTTTGGAGGGAAGACTTAAATGGTAGAGTTCATTTAAAATCAAGTGCTAATCTTAATTTTCTAATTAAAATAGAATTTTAATTAGTAAAAATTAATTTCTCAACTAAAATAGGATTTTGATTAGTAGAAATTAGTTTTCTAATTGAAATATGATTTTAATTAGTAGAAATTAATTTCTTGTCATGCAAGTTAGCATGCAAATGGGAAACACCTAATAAAGGGCTTCCCCTCTCGCATAAGTGGCGGCCATTCTCAAAAGAAAAAGTCTCACTTCTTAAGCTTGTTGTGAACTGAAGAAAACTCATTCCTCCAAGATTCTTTCTTAGAATCATTCTTGTAAAGAATTTTTTACTCTCCCTCCTTTAAAATTCCTCCTTCATTCTTCATCCTTCTTGTAGCAAAAAATTGAAGGATTAGAGTGCTTGTAAGGTGTGTGGACACTATTAGAGTTACAACACTTGTTGTATTTGGTTGGTGAACAAAAAAGATCATCAAAGAAGAATTATTGAAGCACAGAGGCGGTGTTTTTGAGGGTTATTGTAGCTGATCCAATTGCTCACACTTTAGCACATTTTTGAGGTACTTTCGGAGGCCTTAAGTTTCTCTAAGTTAAGGCCATGATGTGAGCAAGAAATATCCAAGCAAGAGGAAGTGGTAGATCTTCAATTAAGGAGTCAAGTGAAGGTTCTACACTTTATTTTTGAAGAATTGACAAACATAATTGATTCTTCTCCCTAAATATATCTTTATGGCATAAAATATATCCTTGTATGTAGTGATTTGAGTTATTTTTAATGTGACAAAATTTTTAAATTCTGCTATGCGATTGGATCCTTGTGTTACTACATACTTTAAGTGGTATCGGAGCTAATTTTATGTCTAATTTTGGATTTGATGAATCAATTCATATGATGGATTGATTTAGGATAAACTCTTGATTCAATTAATGGATTAACGATTTTGTAGTTATTATGTGTGGTTGTTGATGTAATAAATTGAATATTATGCTAATATGTTCTAGATACTAATTTTGTTATGTTGGCATGAGATTTAATTCGTATGCTAGATATCGATTTGGCATAAGATGATGTTAAATTAGGATTTAGAATGCCATTAGTTGCTTAAAAGAGTTTTGACAATTTCTAGAATTCAATTTGATTGGATCTTCTTGAAGAAGTTTGAAGAATAGTGATTCTTTCTTGAATTTGTTTCCTAGAGCATGTTGAGGACTTTAATTTTCTGTTTCTAAAGTGTTTAAAAATCTGAAAATTTATCAAAATATGGATGAAATATTATTTTGGAGGTGTCTAAAAGCTTTGGCCTTGGAAAAATTGCACAATTGTTGTACTAAGGCTGCCTAAGGTTCAATTTTTGCCTATTTTGGTACATTTTGGTTTGCTAAACTCCATTATTTTGTTTTATTTTGATGGATAAGTGTTATGTTACTCCTCATCATAATGTTGGATATTTTTGCTTGCTTTAAAAAGTCAAGTTTAGAATACTCTTCAAGATTTTGCAGAATTATGTTGCATAATTGAAATGCTAACTTTGCTAGAAATTAATTATTTATATGATAACCTATTAATTGATGGATTGAACGTCAATTCTTATTTTCTTTCATTTCATTTATTGAATGTATGATGTTATGGATGAATGGGGATGGATATGAGCTTTTAATTTGATTTAATGATTTTCAATATGATTGAATGAGTTGTAATTAAATAGGGCTTGGAAACCTCTTTTTTTTTCACCAGGTAAATATTTTTCTTTGTAATGAGAGTAGAACACTTAAGTGGTGAGGATTTTCTTTTCTTGTAATTGTTGCAAGGAGGCCAAGGAGTTCTTGAAGGTATGAAGACCCATATATGCATAGAATGTATATATGTAATAGATAGGATCTATTAACTTAATGAACTCGCCTAAATCAACCAAGTGATGCACCTATGACTCTAAGTACATCACTTAGTTAAGGCTCATGCTCATCTCAAGTTTTAGATGTATGCTAGGTTTATTTACTTATTTGTGTTTCTTTATTCTTTGATGTATGGTGATGCATGGTTAGAACACAAACCTAAATAAGCAAAAGATAAAATAATGAGATCTTGCAAGTAAGAAAAATCCCTCACTTAGAAGAGTCTAAGTTCAAATTAATATTAAGTTAAAATGGATAAAATTAAATGGGGATTAATAATCCATGCCTTCTTTCAATAGGTGTGTGACATGAGATGCTGCCACAATTTTGTGTTGTCTCATAAGTCATGGAACACATTTTTTTGAAAATTTATGATCACTACCTTAGCATGAGATGCACTTCATATGAATTAGCTATGACATTATTTCATGAGTCATGGAATGATCATGCCGAATTCAATTAAAGAAGGATTGGTAGGTTCAACTTAAAACTTAGTAATATAGATGTCACACAAGTCATGGGTCTATATGATAAGTGAGGTAAAACATATTATGGATTGCAAAGAGATGCATTTAGTAAAAGTTACTTATCTTTGGGTCATAGGTGGATATCTCAATAGTCGTGGGTTCATGAATGATGCCTTTGGGTCTTAATTCTCACTAAGAAATATAATTTCCTGAATTTCTTTTGAGGGCAAGAAATTTGAAGAAATAGTGGGAGCAAAAGACCATAATCATGTTTCTGTTTTTAAATATTAAAATTCAATCAAATACTTATTCTTTTCTTCACTTTATGTAGACTTTTTGAAATCTCCAAGATGGCCAAAAATCCACTAAGTATTACTTTGGAAACTAATAAATGCACTAGGCTGAACTACCATGATTGGTTAAAAAACCTCAAGATTATTCTAGACTCGCAAAAAAGGACATATGTCTTAACTCAAAGTCCATCGAATACCATAGGAGATGATGTTGATCAAGAGGTATACGAAGCGTTTGCAAAATAGGTTGAGGATGATCTCTAAACCTATCACCTTATGATGATATCTATGTCTAATGAACTCTAAAAGTCTCATGAGAATGCCTTGGACCTATACTTGCACTTACAAGAATTATATGACATACAAAGTAGGCATAAAAGATGCATGTTATCAAAAGAGCTTTTTAGGGCAAAGATGGTTGAAGGGTCAAGTGTCCATGACAACAGTCTTAAAATGATTAGGCTTATTGAAAAGCTCACAAATTTAGAGGTAGTCATGGACAACGACCTTTATGTAGATTTGGTCCTCCAATCTTTATCGGGTTCTTTTCATCAATTCATGATGAACTTTAATATGTCCAAGTAAGAGGTTACAATTAATGAATTGGTCAATATGTTTATAACCACTAAGGTGACTATGAAGAAAGACAAGCCATTAATAATTGCTTTCTCCTCTCAATCAAAAAGCCCAAAAGACAAGAAAAAAGGGGGTGAAAAGAAGAAAGGTTTTTTTAATGGGAAACAAACATTGCAGGTGTTTGGAGGGGTTAGGAAAAAGAAAGAGGATAAAAAAGATGCTACTTGTTTCTATTACAGCTAACTAGGACATTAGAAGTGAAATTACAAGGAATCCTTGCAACCTTAAGAAAAGGTATGTTATTTATTGAAGTGCATTTAACTACCAATTATTCCTTATGGGTATTTGATATTGCATGTAGTTCTCATCTTTGCAATTTATTGCATGGGATAGAAAGAAAAAGAATCTAAGTCATGGGGATATGTTTCTCTACCTTAGTGATGGAGCAAATATTGTGGCCAAAGTTGAAGGTGTAGTGAAGTTAGACTTAGAGAATTCTATGATAGTACTTGATTCTTGCTATTATGTAGTGAATCTTATTAATAAAGCATTTTAATTTCTATTTTAGACGATGAAGGATTTGATTTTTTTACAAAAAAATGGGAAATTGATGGCAATAAAGAATGGTTCTTTGATTGCATATGGTATATTCAATAATGGAATATACATTTTAGATTTTCAACCACCACTTATGTACATTCAACAAAATAATAAAAGAAAGAAAGATAAACATGAAAATGCCTATTTATGGCATGCAAAACTTGAACATATTTCCAAAAATAGCATGAGTAAGATAGTAGCCCAAAGTTCAATAAATGTTAGTAGACTAAAGAACTGACTTACTTGTAAGTATTATTTGACGGGAAAAATAATCAAAGCTCTATTTATTAGACAAATAAAGCAAACTACTAGTTCTTTAGATTTGATCCATATGAACATGTGTGGACTACTAAGAGTTAGTATAAAAGGAGGCTATTTTTACTTAATTACCATTACCAACGATCATATGCATTTTGGACATGTTTATCTTATGAGGAATATGTCTAAAGCTTTTGAATGGTTCAAAGACTATAGGAATGAAGTAGAAAAGAAAATAAGACTTAGTTTTAAAGCTCTTTGATCGAATCAAAGAGAAGAATACTTGAGTGCCAAATTATTAGATCATATTAAAGAGAATGGAATTCTCTCACAACGGACTGCACCAAGCATACACCAATACAATGGAGTAATCTAAAGGAGAAACTGTACCTTGTTGGACATGGTATAATCCATGATAAGCTTCACTAATGTCCCTATCGCCTTTTGGGAATTCATTTTAGATATGGTAGGGAGGTTACTAAATGTAGTGCCCTCAAAGTTAGTTCCAAAAAGACCTCACATGAGATTTGGTATGGCAAAATACCTTCTTACTCTTATTTAAGAGTTTGGGGGTCTTTTGTGCATGTCAAGAGACTAGTAGGAGATAAGTTGGATACAAGATTTTCACCTTGTGCAAGTTTTGGGATACCTAAAAGAGTCTTTGGTTTGTTATTTCTATAATCCTTCAAATTAAAAGGTGTTTGTTTTGAGGAATGCCACTTCTTTGGAAAAGATTTTCTATTAGATAGAAAAGGAGTTATCATTAAACTTGATGAAATTCAAGATAATCAGCATATCCCACAAGCAATGGAAACAAAAAAGCATCGAAGCTTAATACACAACTTCGTAAAAGGTTGGACTAGTTATAGTACTCGTTGGTTGCAAGTGCATCTATTAGTGATAGTTCGGAGTTATTGGAGAGGTTTCTGCTTTTAAGGTTAAACTTATGGCAAACGATTGTAGTTAACGACTAGGTGTTGATTTTGAGAAACTCTTTTCACCAATTGCTATGCTAAGTGCCATAGCCACTTACTATAACTATGAAATTTGGAAAATAGATGTAATGACTACTTTTTTTTAGTGGAAACATTGATAAGGAAATTTATATAGAGCAACTAGAAAGTTTTGTATCAAAATGGAGTCAGCAAAAGATTTGCAAACTTCAATGGTTCATTTATGGCCTCAGGTGAGCATTCCAAATTTGAACATACATTTTGATAAGACAATCAAATTATTTAGCTTCATAAAAAAATGTATATGAACCTTGTGTATACAAAAAGGTTAGTAGGAGTTCGATATAGTTTATTATGCTTTATATTGATGACATCTTTCTCAATGGGAATGAGAAATACATGTTAAAGTGCACTAAAGCATGGTTATCTTCACAATTCTCCATGAGAGATTTAGGAAAAACATCTTACATATTGAGAATCCAGATCCACAAATATAGACCAAAAAGGACCTCCTAATCTTTATATATAGATAAGATACTAAAGAGGTTTAGTATGGAGAAATCTAAAAGGGGATATATTTCTATGGGACATGGCCTTTGTCTCTTTAAGTCTATATCCCCTTAGATAGATGAATAGAGAAAAAAGACACCCTGCAAACCTTATGTATCCACCATTAGAAGCATAATTCATGCTATGCTATGTACGAGACCAGATATAGCGCATGCTCTAAATGTTATGAGTTGCTACCAATCCAATCATGGTGAGACTTATTGGAAAGCTATAAAAACATTCTTCAAGTACTTGAGAAGAACTTGCTATTTATTTTTGGTACATAATAATGGAGAATTGAAACTCAAAGGATTTTTGGATTCTAGTTTTCAATCTAATGAAGATAAACTTAAATTTATCTTTAGATTTTCTATTTTTCCTTAATGGCAATGTGGTCAGGTGGAAAAGTTCCAAGCAAATATTGTACTACTGAGGTGGAATATATTGTGGCATCAGACACCGCAAAAGAAGGTGTTTGGATGAAAAACTTCATCTAAGAGTTGGATGTAGTGCTTAGTATTATCGAACTAGTAGTTGTCTTTTTTGACAACAATGGAGCCATTGCACAAGCAATAAATTTAGGATCTCATTAGCAATCCAAGCGCATACTAAGGCGTTATCATTTTATCTGTGAAATCATTGATAAAGGCAATATTCGAGTGGAGAGAATTGCCTTGGAAGAGAATATAACAGATCCATGGACTAAACCCCTGATGTAAAAGGTTTTGAAAGTCATCTTGAGAACATAGGCTTAAAGCTTATGGGGAATTGGCTTTAGGGAAAATAGGAGATTGTTGGAATAGTATCCCACAGCTAATTAGATTGGCGTATTAAAACTAATCCTAAAATAATCTTGATTAAATGATATTTAATAAAGTCGCTATCTTCATCTTATGCAATTAATTATATTCTTCACATGCATTTGATTGAAGACCTTAAATCATACAAGATTATGGGACTTGGTCACACATATGATGGTGATTATAAAATAAGTCTCTATGATCATGATTTTAAATATTCTAAGTCATAGAATCTTATGAGATAGGGTATTTAAGATTTGAATAGACTTGTACAAACAATGCATATTCCAAAAGGTTGAATATTACCCCATTTCATGAGCAATCCATGCATAACATGGATGCATATCAGTGAGTGCTTGTTAGAGAATAAATTTACTGAAGTCTCACTTAGAGAATCCATGCAATAGTTGAAGTAGCTTGCAAGTAGAAGAAAATTCTCTAGTTTATGATAGTGCATATAATTAGTTATTTGACTTGAGGATCAATGGTAACCTTGAATTTAGCTCCTTGTACTTTAATTTTGTCTCGATCACATAATAGGTCACTTGAGGTTTAGGTTAGGCATAAACTACCTAGGTATGGAGGTTGGTGAGTTCCAAGAAGGGATTTATTTTGCTCGTTGCGAAAGACGAGTTGATCTCCTATGTATTTTATGATGATCGATTCCAAGAAATCCTTGCACAAGGTGATATGACAATTTAGAAAAGGAGTTTTTCAAATTTGTGGTCATAATTAGAAATTTCACATCAAGAATAAATTCATAGCTATTGAGGCTATCTAGGAATCGACAAGTATCTTACCTTGGGTCTCTTTTAAGAGATAAGAAATAGAAGGATTGTAATTGCATGGTTATCATAAGTGAAAAAGGTTCATTGGAATTAATTTATCTAAGTAGTTGGGCTTTGTTGGCTTTTGCTAGATTGGTGAAGTTTGGAAGAGACCAAGTTGACTAATTAAGAGTTAGTTGTAATGGCTTGATTAATTTAAAGTGTTAAATTAATCAAACAATTTAAGAAATTAAATTAGACCTATAAAATTATGGTGTTAATTTAATTGGGGCCATGTGAATTTAGTTAGTTTTACTAACTTAAGGAGTTAAGTTAGTTTAATTAAGTTGAAGGGTCAATTTAATTAATTAGAGAATCTAGTTTTGGGGGGAAGATTTAAATGGACGAGTCAATTTAAAATCAAGTGGCAATCTTAATTTCTTAATTAAAATAGAATTTTAATTAGTAGAAATTAATTTCTTAATTGAAATAGGATTTTGATTAGTAGAAATTAGTTTCCTAGTTTCTATTAATTAACTTTAGAAAACTCCTTTTCTACTAATTTCTATTCATAATTATAACCTCAACTTTGGAAAACTAATTTTTTAAATTGTTATACCGCCTTGCACAAGGATCTTTTGGAATTGACCATCCCATAATACATAAGAGATTAACCCATACTTCAAAAATGAACAAAACGAATCCTTTCTTGGAGCTCACCAATCTCTATTGTTAGGTAGCTTGTGCCCCACCTAGACCCTGGCAACCCGCTATGTGGTCAGGATAAAATCAAAGCACAAGGATCTAAATACATGGTAACTATAGAATTTCAAGTAAAAGGACTAATTATATGTAATATCATAAGCTTGTGAATTTCTCATCACCGATATGCCACTCCGGCTACTAGATGGATTCTCTAGGTTAGTCTTTAGTTAACTTGTTCTCTAACAAGCACCCACTAATATACATCCATGTCTTACATAGATTGCCCATGGAATGGGGCAATATCCAACTCCTTAGAGTACATATCATTAGTGCAAGTCTATCTGAATCTTAGATGCCTTGTCTATTTAGATTCTATGACTTGGATTATTTAAAATTATGACCATAGAGACTTGTTCCATGAACATCATCATATGCATGTCCAAGTTCTGTAATCTTGTATGATTCAAGGACTTCAACTAAATGTATGTAAAGAATATCATAAATGTATAAGATAAAGATGGCTATTTTATTAAATATCATTCAATTAAGACTGTTATACATGAAGTAGTTTTATGGGCCAATCTAAATTGCTACGAGGCACTATTCTAACATTTAGCTCACCTTAACAAAAAAGCTGAATATCATTCAACATCAACAAGAGAGAAATTAGAAAGAGTTGTAAAACTAGAAAGTGGAGATGTAAAATAAGGTGATAAAGGCATGCTCTCATCTCTCTGACCAGACCAAGAACAACTCTTCCACCCCTTAGAAATTTAATTCAACCACTTCAACATATTGTTGCAAAAGCAAGAGAGGAACTTTGTTAGCTTTCTGTGTTTCCAAGGTGGAGCACTAGTTGAGATTAGTCAGAACATAGACACCAGCTGTATGTAAAGCTGAAGATGTCTAAGAAGGTGGTGCATTGTCCTTGACTAATATTAGCTAGAGATCTATTTCACATTCCACCCTTTGAACAATTCTATTACTATAGATAGGATTATCATCAAACATTAATCTAAATTCTTTATTTGTCAATGAAATCATTGAGAAAACAAGGTTAGAAAATATGATTGAATATTTTTGGGGATAGTAAGGGCACATAGCAAGAAAATCTTCAATGCTTTTCCTAGGATAAGATCTATAAGATTTCAAAAATATTTGATGTGCCAAGGGACCTTTCCCAAGCTTTAGTAAAGAAGATAACAACTTTTTTAATTATATAATACCTAATGATTGTAAGATAATCTCAATGAGCTAGTTCTCAAGCAGTGCTTTACTCTTTAATATAGCATGCTTTAAAGGGGAGTTTTCAACGACTTTACTATCCCTTGGTCCTTTTAGCTCTAGATGATTTCTCTTTTCTTCATCAAGTGCATTTGTCATTCTTCTATTTTTTTCTCTACCATAAGGACATTAACATGCTCCAAAAATTGCATTTTGTGACCCTCTACATTAATTGACACTACATTATCAATTTCAAAAACTTGAGAGTATCATTGACTTCTGGACATCATCACCACCCTAGCTCCATTCTTCCACTTCTTAAGACTCATCACTCCTTAGATCTTGTACAAGATTCCTTGGCCAGAAATATACTTCTAGAACTCATTTGGCTCATACTTCATTTCAACTACTTCATCAAAAAACCTACAATTACAAATAACAATACATAAAAGGTATATATCAAGTACCATAGCATTAGTTTGAAACATGGAGGATAACCACATATGTGATGATGACCAGATGGAGATGAATTGCAAGATAATATCAACTAAGGTACAAATGTGGTGGACCTAACTAGAGATAATAACAATTTAGGGTTACAAATAATCAATTATAGGAAATAAGCCAACCTTTATTTAAGGTAATGCCAATTTATCTAAATTGTAGGGTTACAAAGGTATGAAGCTCATATTAATATGTCTTGCAGCTCAAAAAATAAGAAATAGATTTTTTTCTTTAACCGACTCAACTTCTTATCATGTTGATCTTAACACATGCATATGCTTGTTATCCCCTATTTATCTATGTAGCACTAGAGGATGTCTAATGTATGTGAAGAGAAAAACTCTAAAATGCATAAACTGCAAAGAAGATATAGTATGCTATCTTCATAATTTCTTTCATTATTACTAGTCTTGAGGCAAGCCATGGAAGGCTTATCCTCTTATCTCAAGAAAGATAAATACATTGGTGCATATCATTGCACAAGTTCTCAATTGCATCTTTCAAATCCAAAAGCTTAAAATAACTTCTTTAAGATAGGGCAACCACATCAAAAGTATAAATGATTTTACATACTTAAGGATAGAAGTAATGAGTATGCGAAGAAATCTCTTCTTCATATCACATTTATGTTCCAAGCTTAAAACAGTATGGCAAAATAAAAGCTCACACGGGGATTGAGAAAGGTCCATATTGTGAGGAAGAAGCAAACATATTGAAATATATAACTATCATCAACTAGGAAAAATGCTTGTCTTTCTCAAAATGTTGTAATCATGGAAATGTGCTTTCTACAAGTTTGTCATTTCATGGACTAGACTTTAACTAGAGATCAAATCTCAACCCTCATTAAAAAAAAAAAAAGAAACCAAAAAAGGTATCTCTTGTGCCGAATGAAGTTACAAGAATAGAGCAATAGATGATGTTTGATATTGTCATATTGATTACACTAACACAAAACTAAGATAAGCTAATAAATCCTCAATATTATGTCTCAATATACATAATAGATTATATTACCTACTTTTTTTCTTAGGTTAAGAGGTAAAAAGCTCACCATCGTATACTAATCCACCTGATGTCACATAATATTACAGCAATTAGAAGACCTCCACATACATGATTGAAGAGGTTAACTAAATAGTTTTAGAAGTATATGCATACACATAGTGACACTATAAAATCCCCAAGTCTTCTAAACTTGCTTGCATCAAAATACACAAAATTGTAAAGTTATCTCATATATTATTTGATTTTCTTTGGTTGTAAAGAACTTCTTCAGAGAGTGAAAGCAACCATCAATTTAATAATAGATAAATTTAGACCTAGAAATTTAAAACATTAATGAAAGAACCAGTTAAGATTGCTCTAACTAGATAACATCATGTTTTGTAAATGCTAACAACCATATGGTTTTTCAGTGTGAATATCAACACAAAATTTGATATATTATTAAATATACCTATTCAATTAAATGTTTATTAAACTTTTTAGATTAGGGAGCCATGAATGGGTCCCAAGTTATGGATTCAAGTAAAAGGATAAAAATAACGGTATTAATTGAAAACAAAGAAAAATAAGTAACAAACATGTAAAATGCCCTACCTTTACCACCTTAAGTAGGTGATATGGTAAATTAAGACCCAAAGGATAAAAAATTAAATTAAATAAAGGGGCCTAATTAAACAATAACAAGTAAAATAAATGGCTAATGAGCTCAATTAATTATGTTCATTAAGGTGGACACCAGACCTAAGTGGGCCAAACCCACCAAGCACTTAATCATTATAAATATCAACTTTGAAAGTTAAAAGATGTTAAAAAAGATCTACGAAAGGTATTGAGATTTGATTTTGCACAAACATGTTTAAAAGCAAGAACTCTATGAAATTTGCTAACTTCTAGAAGGACCTCAACTTCATTTCAAGCAGCATAATTTTGATGACGTCTATGGAAACTCCTATCTAACAAAAAGAAATATTGAGAATGCAAATAAGGTCTAGGGCTCAAGATTCTAGCAATTAGTTAGCCCCAATTGACAAGAACTTAGAGTGCAACTTGCTTGAAGCATAGTCATGTTCAGCATTAGAGTCATCACTTGAAGCGCACCATGAGAAGAGCTGCTAGTATGTAAGATCCATCTGCTGAAGATCTAGTATTTAACTTAAGAAGTACTAATGGCACTATTTCAAAATACTTCTATACAAGCTGTGGCTAAAGTAGTTATCTAATGTGCCAGAGAGCATAACCTTTAGGTGCAACTTTAGTCTCTCACTAAAGCAAATGAGCCTTATTGTCTTTGGAGAGGATAGAATGAAGAATGATTCTAGAATAAGACACCACCCCTCCTCTATTTTAGTAGGTGGATATGAAGTCTTCCATCCCATACTTACCATAGCGACTGGCTACTACCATTGGAGTTCAAACGCACTCAAGTACTTCTATACTTAGGAGAAGTAGAATATGTGTACCTTGTTTTAGCTATCATTCTTATGTGATGCAGCCTTTTTTTCTATCTACTTTGGTAGAGTTACTTCTCCTAGAAATAAATACCGCCAACTTGATAGAGTATGATGGCACGACAAACTTTAAGGAGCATTTAGACAACTTTTTTTGCGAGGATGGAGCTTTACAATTTGAGTGAAGCTGCCTATGCCAAGGTGTTTTGCACTACTCTCATCAATTTTCTTTGAAATTGTTCAACTAAATGCAAGCTACATCCATCACAAGCTAAGAGCAACTGGCACAACACTTTATTTATAATTTTTCTATAAATTGCAAATACACAAGACGGTGCGTTATTTGTTTTCTGTTAAGTAGAAGTATGGAGAATCTCTGAGAAACTATCTTAACTACTTTGTTCAAGTAGTACATGAGATATTAGGTGCATCATCTACTCTCTGCATCACTTTTGAAGTGGAAGAAAGAAAACAAGGTAAGATGAGCTTAATAATGCCTTAGTGATCTTCATTGACTCCTTGCGAATCTCTAGGTACAAAAAATCCTAGTAGAGAGCAACTACTCCCTAGACATAATCTTCTATGATACCTTTATCCCATTTGTAGTGGATAACGCCCAATTGTGAAAAAGTAGTACTCCTTTAGTGGGACTCACCAGTTAAGTGGTGGATGCATTGGAAGAGGTCTTCCTCTCTTTCTCTTTATGTACTCATCCATGATAGGTAAGGAAGATGGAAACGTTCCTAATTGTTAACAACCCTTTAGCCTATAATATTTCACTAAGAAGTCCAACCTTGAGCCTTTTTTGGGCAGTCGTATCAACCTAGCACATGAAAAGTTTCTTATATTGAGTGGATTGGGCAAATATATTGGCAACCAATGTGTTGTTAGAAAATATTATGCCATCATTTTAAAGAAAGTTAAGGTCCCTAGCCAACCTCCTAGAGAAGGTTTCAACTAGGTGCATACTCATATCTTAAGAGGATTCCATCCAAGAAGATGTTTTTGTAAACTACATCACTCCTATAGTAGAGAAAAGATTCATTCTTTAAAATAATTAAGCATGCCCTATGTAGCCTCTTAAAATCTCCGTTTCTTTCTCAAGATTATGCCAGTATTTAGAATATTTTATTTTAAGTATTTAGTTGTTGCATCTAATAGTTAAAAGTCTTTTTGATGAATAAAAAATAAAAGGTCGACTTATACTAGGAACGACAGTCTGTTCCTTTGATTATTTCAATGAAATTTGTTTACCACCATCTTTTCCTTACTTTTTAATGAGCAATAAATAATGTGTAATTACACTTCTTGGGTAAAATCTAAGAGACATGCATACCATAACAAACACAAAATAGCAAACACGTGATATCAATTATGAAATGCATGACTTCACTAATTGTCAAGTGAGCTACATCAACATTATTATAAGACCTTAGAGTGTACGTGATGACAAAATCATTGCCATTATTAAATCCCTTAAGGGGGTATGTGGTGTTGATATTACCACCACTATAAGATCCCTTAAGAGAGTGAACTAAAGACCACTATAAGACCACTTAGGAGGTATGTAACATACACATCAAACACACGGCAAACCCCCTTGAGGTTATGTGGCACACATATCAAAGCCCAGAAGAAAACCTCTTAGGGGGTAAATAGCACACCTATCAAAGCCTATAGGAAACCCAAAGAGTATATGTGGCACTTACACCATAACTTATGGCGAAACCTTATCAAGGGCACACTATATACATATTGAAGTCCATAAAAAGACCCCTTTGAGGGAACATGACAAGTAAACACTTATGTCTCACCCTTAAAACAATGCATAATGATAGCTACAATGACTTCAGCAATACTGCTAAAGGAGATGACGGTTAACAGCAAAAACTCTTGCAAGATCCCTAAAGAAGGTTTATAATGATAAAGTTTATAGTAGAACCTAAGGGGGCTTGCATTCATATTTATATTTTTTTGTTTCACATTGTGACAAAGTTATTAGAATAAGTCAAAAAAAGAGAAAAAAAGAAAAATAGTGGAGCGAACATGCCAAAATGTGCCAACACTTGGAATAGTAACCCACAGTTAGTTAGATTGGCATGTAAAACTACTCCATGTAAAACATATTTGATTGAATGATATTTAATAAAATGACCATCTTCATCTTATGCATTTATGATGTTCTTCATATACATTTGGTTGGAGCCTTTAAATCATACAAAACTATGAGACTTGATCACACATATGATGATCATGAAATAAGTCTTATGGTCATGATTTTAAATATTTCAAGTTATAGAATCTGAAAAGATAGGATATCTAAGATTTGGATAGACTTCCATTAATGATGCATACTTCAAAGAGTTGGATGTTGCCATGTTTCATAGGCAATCCATGTAAGGCATGTATGCACATTAATGGGTGCTTGTTAAAGAACAAATTTACTGAAGGCATGCCTAGAGAATCCACAAGATAGTCCAAGTGGCATGTTGGTAATGAAAACTTCTCTAGCTTACGATGGTATATATAATTAGTCATTTAATTTGAGGTTTTATGGTAACCTTGTATTTAGGTCCTTGTGCTTTGATTTTATCCCGACCACATAGTGGTCCCCTGAGGCTTAAGTTGGGCTCAAGTTACCCAAGTATGGAAGTTGGCAAGTTCTAAGATGGGATTTGTTTCACTTATTTATGAAGAATGAGTTGATCTTTTATGTATTTAAGATGATCGATAGAAAAAAATCCTTCCGCACGGTAATATGACAATTTGAAAATTGAGTTTTTCAAAGATTGGGTCATAAAAGGGAATCAAACATCAAGAATAGATAGATAGTTATTGAACCTCTTAGGAAACTAGCAAATATCTAGTCCTAGGTGTCTTTTGAGAGATAGAAATTAGAAGGACCATATTTGCATGATAATCATAAGTAGAATAGGTTCATCCAAGATTATTTCATCTAATTTGTTGGGCTCCATATGCTTGTCCTAGACATCAACTATAGAGATTGGGGACTCTTCAATTAATAGAGATCAACTAAAAGAGTGATTAGTTTAAAAGAGTTTAGACTAATCAAAATATTTGATATTCACTAAATCACAAGGAATTGTTGGCCCTGCCTAATTAATTGGTAAACCTACAAGGTCACACACAAAAGCTTAGAACACTTTAATTAGAATTAGAGAAATTATCTAAGGAGTTAGATAATTTAATCAGTCAAGTTTGGAAGAGACCAAGTTTACTAATTAAGAGTTAGTCACAATTGCTTGATTAATTTAAAGTGTTAAATTAACCAGATAATTTAATGAATTAAATTAGACCAATTAAATTAGAGTGTCAATTTACTTTAATTTAATTGGACCTATGTAACAATTAATTAGTCTAGTTAACTTAAAGAGTTAATTAATTTAATTAAATTAAGAAATTAATTTAATTAATTGAAGAATCTAATTTGGGAGGGAAAATTTAAATGGAAAGTCCATTAGTTGGCATTTTAATTTTCTAATTAAAATGAGTGGAAATTAAAATCTCACTTGGCATGCAAGCGGAAAGGTATGAGAAAAATGTGAAGGGTGCTTCTAGATGCACGCATCACACTCTATGAATACCCCTCATAACATCATATGGCTGGCCATCACACCCTTATTTTTCCTTTCCCAAAATTCTGTTAAGTAGTTGAGGAAAGTAACTACTCTCTTAGATTCTTTTCAACTCTCCATCTCTTCCAAACTTTCTTCTCCCTTCTCCATCACGTTCTTCCATCATCTTTATTCTATTTTCTAGATTTTGAGTGTGATAGGTGTGTGGATACTTTTAGAGGCACCATATTTGGAGTGCTAGATTGTTGGTGAACAAATAAGAGTTCTTTAAGATGTGATCCAAGCTAGTTTCCACTAGCAGCTTTACTCTCTTGGAGGATGATTTGCTACTGTTTTTGCCACCTTTTGGGGGACATTTGGAAGTCAAATATTTCTGGACTTGAAGGCCTAACAAAGAGGTATGGGAGATCTTCAATAGAAAAGCTTTTATTAGAAGATCTTCAAGTTGATTTTGTGAAAATCAATCAAGGTACTTTCTCTTAACCTTAAATTTGTAATTATGGCATAATCAAGATTCGTCAGTGTAGTGATACAAGTCACTTTTGAAGTTTTAATTTCCTATGGTGAATGGATCCTTGCCTCACTATTACCTTCACCAATGGCATGTGACATTGAAGAAAAGTATACAAAAAGTAACAAATCTACTAAATGACTAAATATTCAAAGGAACATTGAATAATTCAAACTTCGATGATAAAAAAGGGCATAGTACAATAATATCAAAGAGTGCAAAAATATTTGGTCAACATTTGACCCCAAAAAAACTAAAATAAAAAAAAATTATAGCCATCCAAAAGAAAAAAAAAAAAGCAGAGTTGTCCTTAACAAAGGCAAAGAGAAATCTAATCAAAAATCCTATTAAAACTCCTAATCTAAAACTTAATTTATTTTTGCAAAGTAGCATCCATTGGATCCTCCACCATAGCATCAACCCCAAACTTAATTTATTTTTGCAAAGTAGAGAAGCCGACTGAAATATTAGTGTCAAGCAACAGTAAGTTCTCGCTAAGGTATGGTCCAATCTCCTTAAGCATGCAATGACGACCCTAGAGATTTTGCTAAAAAATCATTAAAGCTTCCTTTTTATTGCCTCAAAAAACTCTTTAAAACCTTTGAACTCCTTTATTGCCTCTTCGCATATAGTGCTTACAATTTCCCTACTGGCATAACAATAATTTTCTCTCAATCCGGCCATCCTAGCAAGACACTCCAAGAAATTTATCTCCATCTTCACCTCTATCACATAGGGCATCTTGAGTTACTCATGCTCCTTCTACAATTTTCCAAACTCCTCTTATTTCTCAACTTGCTACTAAGTGAGCCTTATAACCCTCTCCTTACGTCAAGCTATTATTATTGCAGTCCTTTTTATTTGATGAGCTATCTGCACGAATAAATTCTAGGCCTGCACCATAAACAATAAGCAGGATGATCAAATGATTAAGTGTGATCTCCTAGATAGTTACAAGCATAATAAACTAATTAAAGAGACAAATGTATACTTGTCCAAAGTCTCTAGTAGCAAGATCAGTTAATTGGAAGGTAGAAAATATCTCCACTTTCCCTTGATCATACTCACTCACCTCACCAAGCAAATTATCAATACTGAAAATAGTCTAGTCAACATTAAAATACAAGCTAATACTGCATTTTAGTATAAGACATAGTGAATCTCTTACCTTTACTAGCATGAAAAGGGAAAGAGGACTTTAAATAAGTATCTTTTAGTGCTGATCCCCAAGCTTGCTTCCTAATTAGTTTGAAAATCACCTGCTCAAAACCATCACCTAGGCCTACTTAACGTGTTGTCAAAAAAGATGAAGTATAAGCCTAACATGAGCATTGCTATAGGGGGCTCAAATGCTGATCAGAAAGTGATGCCTCCTCATACTATAGCTCCAATATATGCCTCCGCGCGAACATTCATCTGCCCTATGAATAGGGATCCCTACCAATTCAATCTTTTTAACTACCAAGAACATTAAAGTTGGATTAAGCTCATCAATCTAATAGATAATCAACTAAAAATAATACAAGTACTAAAGATAATACAAGAATGTAGTAACAAGTGTACAAGTAAAGCAATAATTACAAAATAAACTAAGTACCTTCAGGAAATATGTAGGTGATGTCAGAAGGAAAGTAAAATAATCTCGCCTCCTTTTATTGGGAAAGGTCATGATAAACCTTACTTAGACACACTAATTATGGTGAGCTTTTCCACACAGGGAATGTAACACCCTAAATTTTTTTTTAATAATAATTAGGGAAATGGAATAACATGATATTTGAAATATAGCTTTAAATAAATTAAATTTAAGTTGGGAGGTTAATAAAATTATAGAAACAAGGGGGATTGAAAATTGAAGTTAATTGGACTTAACTGTCAAAATTTAAAAGTTTTAGGGGTTAAAATATAATAAATAAAAATTTGGGTGCTAAAATGAGAGATGTGGGCTTAAGTGCAAAGTAGTTAAAAGGTTTAGGGAAGAAATGTAGACAATGGAAAGTTCAAGGTGGCCAGTGTAATTAAGTAAACGCTTGGTCTATTTATAGTTAGGGACAAAATTTTATCTAATTCAAACCTTCATACCCTCACCCTTTAACACTTGATGTTGCTCTATTTTAGCTCAAAATTGAAATCTAGACCAACCATTTTGTTCCTTACCTCACCAAGACCATGATCTTACCAAATTTCTCCAAAAATAGCCAAGAAAAAATGAAAACTCAATAGTCGATGGTAGAAGATGGATGGTGGAAATGGGTTTGTTGATTTATAGGTTAAAGCTTTGAAATCTTAGGTCAGTTGTGTAGAACTCAACACGAGGAACATCCTGGTACTTTCAGTTTAGAGATTGAATGCTGGAGGAGGGAGAATTTTGAAGAAGAAGGGGCGACGGCAGACGGTGGACGGCGAATGGTGGTGAGGTGGCAGTTTTGGAGCAAATTGATCACCAGAGAGGTGGAAAAAGTAAAAATTAACCTGGGAATTTGGTTCAGCATGGGGAGGTGCAGCTCCAAGTGGTGGTAGACAAGCTCCGACGATGGTTAAAGATGGTTAATGGGTAAAATCTTCAATTTTGTGTCCAGAACATGTCTAAACTAAAATTGAACATTGAATCAAACTAGATTTAGTTCAATTGGGTAAATTTCAATTCCATCAAATTAAATTTACCTTGAATTAATTTGAATTGGATTGAGTTGACTTGAGCTTGAGATTTAAGCGTTGACCTTAGTAGCAAGAATGTAATTTTTGTATGATTAAACCTCCGATTGTAGGCTCCAACCAAGTTTTGTTTGGAACAAACTTAAATAAAATAAACTAGATTCAATAGATGTCACTGAGGAAGGTTAGAAGTGATATGCCAACTCTAGAACTTGATCATGAGAGTTAAGTGATTTATCGTACTAGTGCTAAAAGTTATAGTGATGTTATATGCATATAGCTGAGAGTAACCTATCCTTGAAAGTCAACTACATGAATAGGACCTATGTAGACTTTTTTGGAATAGCAAAATATAACAACTTAACGAGTAATGTGACAACGTTGGAATTAGGCTCTAATACCCTATTTAATAAAATTAGGTAATGGGGATACAGATATTGAAGAAAGCCAAGAGGGCACCATTTGACCAGAACTATCAAGTGAGCTTATATTAGCTTTTATTATTGGGAAAAGAACATAGGTAGTTGTTAGTAGATCATTATTACTTGATTTTGTTGGTGTTGATACCGATCGTTGCTATTGTTATTCTATATTACTCATCGACTCTTAGCTATTATGATAATCTTGATTTAGCCTTTTGTCTCTTCCTTAGTGGTTATCGATCTATGCTCACATGAGATTAATTCCTATTCCAAATTATTGAATTTTGCATATGTGCACAAGTTTTGAGTAAATAACTGCTTGTGAAAATTGTACTCCACATTGCTTTTTCTCATTGAGCACTTTCTATTAACTTTGTTTGATGTTGCCTTATCTAAAATTGACGATTATGTTGAGGAAGCTGAAAAGTGATTTTGAAATATTTTTTGTAGCGCTATGCCTCCCTGAAAACCAGCATAGTGCTGGATTTGTTTATAATGATGTTAACACGATGTTTTGATTTATATTTTGAGTTGATATTGGATATATTTTGTGTTATCAGTGGATATAACTAATACCCTTGGGGATGGGCCCTAGGATCGATACTAAAAGATGATCAGGCGGTATGGGCTGATGATGGCTGGTCTTTGGCCGATACCCTTTTATGATTATCATATCTCCTAGCTAGTTGAAGGTAACTGTCTACGAGCGGGATAAGGCATGTAGCTAGTCAAGCCATCTGTATGTCTAATTCCAAGCCGATCACTCGGGCTGGAGGAATTTGGATTTCTGTGTTTGTTTTTTAAAATGGAGAGATAAGGTAAGAGAACTACTAGCAGCATGCAATGTAAAAGTATTATGGATTTCATTTTTAGTGTGATTTAATCTTGTTTTGTGTTCCTTGCTTATATTTGCTATTTAATTTTCTTGTCACTGCTACTGTATTTCCCACAGATTTTGGCTGTTATGACTACACTACTTTGAAATCTTATGTAATATATTCACCAGATTGAGTTTGGTTGTCAATGCCTACATCATGTTGTTCTACATTAAATTACTGATTTGGTTGATGGCTACTCTATATAACTATACAACCTATGTTATTTTATAGCTCACTAAGTCATTTGGACTTATAGTTTACCTTGTTCATTTTGTTCTTCTGCTAAATAAGATGATGCAAGCCTCATATGGTTAGGTATACTTGTACATATTATATGTAGTTTTGGCTGTTGTAGCTAGATAGCATTGAAGCGCTAAAATGCTTTTGGTGATATAGTATGCCTTGAAGGTATTATTTTATATGTGATATTACTGTACAGGTTTGATCACTAGTGATCAATATGAAGTTTAGAACTTTTCCTTTCATTATGATGTCTTCTTTCATATACTTTCTGGTGGAATGATTGTTAGATTACTAGCGCCCTAACTGGAGGCTCCCATCTTTAGGCAAGGGCATTACAGGTGGTATTAGAACCTAGGTTTATGAGGGCCTAAGTTGTTGTCGGTTGTGTAGACCTTTTGGGACTTTATGTGTTGGTGAATATTTTTCTAGGATAAATGATATGTTTGTTATGTCTATGTTTAAGAATGTTAGTAGGTATAGCAAGAGCATGACATTTATTTGGAATAGTGTTGATAGACTAAAACATTACATGCCTATAGGATGGATAGGGACCCCATGAAAGAAAAGAAGCCTGCTGAGGATAAAAAGGAAAAAGAAAAAGATGAAAAGCTTGGAAAAAGAGAATTAAAGCCCCTGGAGTTGTGCAAGAGCCATGAGGCTCATATATATGACTAGTTATGGGACATTAAACAAAAAAACTTAGAGCTTTTCTAGAGAGAAAGAATGTTAGCTGCTAGTGATAATGAGATTAACTGGCTTAAAGAGGAAAGGGAGTCAAGAAAGATTACTACAGTGGAAAATAAGTTGGAAAAATTGCGATAGATGAGAAGGTATGTGGAAAGCTCATAGGGACATCTCGAGCAATTGCATCGTAGGATGATGGATCAGCTTAGAGATATTATGGGAAGCCTTATAAGTATGATTGATGATCTGATGGATGTTCCAGGGGACCTAGGAGCAGGAACTTTGAGGCCCCAACCCTCTCAAAAAGTTAGAGAGGTTGCTCTAGAAAGGATAGTGAAGGTGGACCTCGAGGAAGCAGCACCAAAAGAGGACCATAAGGGAAGAGAAGAGTAGTAGTAGCTGTAGGAAGCATTGGAGAAAGAAGAAGAGGAAAAAGAGGAAGTAAAAGTGGGGATGGATGTGGACCAGGATTAGGAGGATACTGAGTCCACTATCACAAATGTTGAAGACTAAGGAAGGAAACACTTATATGTATGTAAATCTATATGCAGTAGCATAACTATGGTAATAGCTCTATGAGCATCAGTTGAGGGCATAATAAACTAGCGATCGCCTCAAGCCTAGCCAATTTTGTGTGCTATAGACTAGGTGAATAGTTAACATAACTAATTTTATTTGTAAATTTGGATGTATATAACCTTGCTAGTGCTAACTTGGCAATCAATGAAATATATTTTTGGTTTAATGACTTGAATGTGTCTCTTTTATGGAAATGTTATTATGTGGAAATACATGTGTAATGAAATATTCTTTCAACATTTTTGCAACCTTGAAAAAATAGGTAATATCCTCCCCAATAATAGATCAAGTGGCCATGGTGGCCAAGAGAGGGGTATACCAAACTAGGAACTCTCATAAAATAAGGAAGAAATGGGTCAAAACTTGCTTATTGATCTTTCAGCCTTAGAACAACTGGTAGAACTGATGTAGGCTATGTGGCAATAGTTCATGCAGTTCTGCCAGCAACAGAGGCATGCCACTCAAGACCAAAATAAAGAGAAACAGACAATGAATTAGGGTTTAGAATGATTCCTTCGATTTCATCCCTCGACATTTTTGGGCAAACCAGATTACTTAAAAGTAGAGTCTTGGATTGAGAAACTTGAAAAGATCTTTCAATCATCCCACTACTCTAAGGAATAAAAAGTTAATTATGCTATCTTTTTGTTAGAGAAAGCCGCATATCAATGGTGGAGAATAGTTGAGAGACAGTGGGAAGGAGACGTGTTCCCTAAACTTAGGAAAACTTTACCCAAAAACTTATGAATAAGTTTGTACCATAGGTTGTGAGAAGCACTCGAGAACAAGAGTTTATGGAACATATTCAGGGGCAAATGATAATGGCACAGTATGGCAAGGAGATTCATTAACAAACTTTAGCTTGGTATTTGATGGGCCCTTATTTCTTGGAATCTACCGAATTATGATAGTTCCATTGAAAATGCTATGTAGATAGAATCAGAATCTCAAGAACTATGAAAGATTGAGGAAAGGGTCAGATGAGGGAAAGCTTTAAGATTCCAAGCCCTCAGTACCAGTAGAGGAAATTCAAGAGAAAGATAGAGTAAACCCCAAATTAGAGCACCGAGACCTCATCTATATGGAATTAGGAGCACAGCGTATCCTGCGCAAAACATGGACAAAAGAAATTGTGGATTTTGTGGGCTACTGGGCCATGGTGAAATAAATTGTTAAAGAAAACAAGAGAGGTGTGGGTGTTATGGCAGTGAACAATAGTTGATTTGAAATTGTCCTCACACCAACAGGGCACCTGCAGGAACCAAAAATGACAAGGGTAAACAAGTTAGAGATACAAATGTCAAACCAAAAGTTCTGGCTAGGGCGTATGCCTTTATTAGTGAAGAGGGACTTGATCCGAACGACATGGTTGAAGGTATAATTTTTATTTATGATATTATTGGTAAGACTTTTTATGATCCGAGTGCTACTTATTCATTTATATCTACATACTTTACACCTAAATCGAGGGTATCTCTAGAACAAATGCTGTACCAACTACAACACCTATGGGTGTGGGGAAAAGAACTGATATTATGTATAGAGCTTGTCCCATTAAAATTGAGGATAGGGAATATATGGCCGATTTAGTAGAATTATCGATTTAAAATTATGAGTTAATTTTGGGGATGTATTAGTTGTATCATCACTAGGCCCAAGTGAATTGCTATACCAAGCAGATTAAACTTGGAAAAGCAATGCAAATTCCAACGAATCAACCTGATGACTTTACTCCATTGGTGCCGCTGATATCAACAATGAAAGCAAAATTAATCTTAAAAGAAAGAGGTCTTGGATTTTTGGCATATCTTATAAATAAACCCCGAGACCACACCGAGTTAAAAGACGTGGAGGTGGTGAGTGAGTTTCTTAATGTATTTCCAGAAGAACTACAAGCTCTACCCCCTGATCGAGAGATAAAGTTTGCCATTCATACACTTTTGGGAGTAGAACCATAATTGAAGACCCCATACTGAATGGCCTATATGGAGTCGAAGTAGTTAAAGATATAGTTACAAGAGTTATTAGAAAAGGAATTCATTGGACCTACTGTCTCTCCTTGGAGAGCCCTCGTGCTTTTTATCAAAAAGGAGGATAAAACATTTAAGATGTGTGTCGACTATCGAGAGTTAAATTGGGTCACCATAATGAACAAATATCCTTTACCCTACATAGAGGAACTGTTTAATTTACAACAAGGGTCCGCAGTCCTCTTAAAATTAGACCTGAGATAAGGGTACTACCAACTAAAATTTTAAGAAAAAGATATTCTAAAGACAGCATTTAACTCTCGGTATGGTCATTATGAATTTGTGGTGATGCCATTTGGACTAACAAATGCCCCAGCAACATTTATGGATATGATGCATTGGATTTTTCATCCATACTTAGATCAATTCATAGTGATATTCATTGATGACATCTAAGTCTATTCTAAGACAGAAGAAAAATATACCTCTCACTTGCGCTTCGTTTTAGAGATCCTTCAGAGACACCAGTTGTATGCCAAGTTTAGTAATGTGAATTTTGGTTAGAATGAGTAACCTTCTTAGGGCACATTATTTCTAAAGATGGGATAAAAGTTAACCTAGCAAAGGTTGAGGCAATTATCAATTGGAAACAACCAAAAAATATAATCGAGGTATGAAGTTTCTTAAGGTTCATAGGGTATTATCGAAGATTCGTACAGAATTTTTCCAAGTTGGCAAACCTACTGATGAAACTCACTCAAAATGACCAACAATTCAAGTGGAACGAGGTATATGAGTAGAGCTTTCAGGAATTAAAAAGGTGGCTAACCTCAGCCTAAATTCTAGGTCTTCCAAAAGGACTAAAAGGATTTGTAGTATATACTGATGCATTTAAGGAAGGACTTGGCTACGTATTGATGTAAAGAGGACATGTAATTGTGTATGCTTTGAGAAAACTTAAAGTACATGAACAGAATTATCCTACACATAATTTGGAATTAGTTGTGGTGATTTCGCTTTGGCTAAATAGAGGCATTACATGTATGGTACAATTTTTGAGGTTTACACTAACTATAAAAGCTTGAAATATTTGCGCTCCCAAAAGGACTTAAATATACATCAACACCGATGGATGGAGTTTCTTGAGGATTATGACTATACCATAACCTATCATCCAGGTAGAGCCAATATAGTAGCAGACGCATTAAGTCAGAAAAGAAAGTTAACCCATATGCAAGGAAGAAAAACACAAGGGAAACAAGAAGAGCAAACCATTGTAAAGATGAGTAACTGTGCATAGCTTGCAGGACTCAGTATTTGTCCCAAATTATATGATAAACTGTGGAGAGCTCAAATAGAAGATGAATAGATTCTGAAACAGAAGGAAACCAGCTCTAGCCTTATGGATTTGGAGTTTAAGGTTGATGACCACGATATACTATTATTCCATCAGTGCTTTTGTGTACTTGAGAAATTCAGATAAAGACTTCTAGACAAAACACATCGAGCTAAATACACAGTACACCCAAGAGGCACCAAAATATACCATGACTTGAAAGGACACTTTTGGTGGAATGGAATGAAGAGAGATATCACCAACTATGTGCAAAAATACATGATGTGCTAGTTGGTGAAAGCTGAACATCAATGACTATCCGAAGCTCTACAACCACTTTCAATCCCTAATTATAAATAGGAACATATTACTATAGATTCCATAACTGATTTACCTACCATGTGAGGTGGATATAACAGTATATGGGTGATAGTAGACAGGCTAACCAAGTTTGTGCACTTTCTACCGGTAAAGTCTCAGTATTGAGTGGAGAACTTGGCAAGCCTCTATGTCAAGGAGATCATTCGACTGCATGGAATCCCAGGTAGTATCATATCTGATTGAGATCCTAAGTTTACTTTAAGATTATAAAAAAGTCTACAGGAGCATCGTGGAATATAATTACATTTCAGTACGGTTGTATATCCATAAACTAATGGTCAGTTAGAGCGCATTATTTGAATTTTAGAAGATATGCTTTGGGCATGTACTTTAGATTTCAAGGAAAGTTGGGATAGGCTCTTCCATTAATAGAATTTGCCTATAATAACAGTTATCAAGCTACTATACAAATGGTACCCTATGAAGCTCCTTACGATCGGAGGTGTTGATCACCTTTACATTGGGACCTTGATGAGCTAAAAGTTTTAGGCCATAAAGTATCAACGGGTATACCACCAAAGCTCATTCAAGAAGCCATCGACAAGGTTCAAATAATAAAGTAATGGATCAAAACTACACAAGACCATCAAATGAGTTATGCTGATACGCAAAGGAAAGATTTAGAATTTAATATAGAAGATAAGGTATTTCTAAAGGTATCTCCTGGCAAAGGTATCAAATGAATTGGAAAAAAAGGAAAGCTCAACTTGATGTACATTGGACCCTTCAAGATCTACAAGAAAATTAGGCCAATAGCTTATCGACTAATATTACCACCCAATATGACTGAGATACATGATGCATTCCATATTTCGTAACTCAGGAAGTATTACCTTGATCTCTCCTACATTGTGGCCTCTGAAAGTATTCCGCTACAAAGTGATCTCTCATATGAAGAACGTCCTATTGCCAATCTGGATCAAAAGTTTCAGGAGCTTAGAAATCTGAGAATTCCTCAAGTGAAGGTGTTATGGAAGAATCAGCAAGTAGAAGAAGTAACCTGGGAATGGGAGGATTTTATGCGGCAGTATTACCCAAAACTCTTACAATCTTCAGGTATGAATTCGGGGACTTGATTCTCTTAAAAGGGGAAGAATTGTAACACTCCGAATTTTTTTATAATAATTAGAAATATGCAATAACATGATATTTGAAATTTAGTTTTAAATAAATAAAATTTAAGTATAGAGGTTAATAAAATTATGGAAACTAAGGGGACAGAAAATTTAAGTTAGTTGGACTTAACTATAAAAAATTTAGAAGTTTTGGGAGTTAAAATATAATAAATTGAAGTTCGGGGGCTAAAGTGAGAGGTGTGGGCTTAAGTGTAAGGCGATTAAAAAGTTTGGGAGGAAATATAGATGGTGGAGGGTTCATGTTGGCCGAAGTAATTAAGTAAAAGCTTGTTCTATTTATAGTTAAGAACAAAACTTTATCTAATTCTCTCCTTTATACCCTCACCCTCTAACACTCGATTTTGATCCGTTTTAGCTCAAAATTGAAATCTAAACCAACAATCATGTTCCTTACCTCACCAGGAATACAACCATACCAAATTTCTCCAAAAATAGCCAAGAAAAAATGAAAACCCTGTGGTTGGCAGTAAAAGGTGGACGGTGGAAATGAATTTGTTGATTTATGGGTTGAAGCTTTGAAATCTTGGGTCAGTTGTGTAGATTTTGTCATGAGAAACATCCTGGTAACTTTGGTTCAGAGATTGGAGGCCAGAAGAGGATAAATTTTAAAGAAGAAGGGGCAGCGGTGAACAACGGTGAGGTGTCAATTTTGGAGCAAATTGACTTACAGGGAGGATGCAAAAGTAAAAATTAACTTGTGGATTTGGTTTGGTGTGGTGAGGTTTAGCTCCAGGTGGCAACAGACTAGCTTTGACGATTGTTAACAATGATTAATTGGCAAAATCTTCAGCTTTTCATCCTAAACATGTCCAAGCTAAAATTGAACCTTTAATCGAACTAGATTTAATTCAATTGGGTAAATTTCAATTCTATCAGATTAAATTTACCTTGAATTGATTTGAATTGGATTTAATTAACTTGACCTTGAGATTTGAGTGTTGACCTGAATACATAAATGTAATTTTTGTATGATTAAACCTCCGGTTGTAGGCTCCAATCGAGTTCTGTTTGGAACAAACTTAAATAAAATAAAATAGATTCAATGGATGTTATTGAGGAGGGTTCAAAGTGTTATGCCAACTCTAGGACTTGATCATGAGAGTTAAGTGATTTATCGTACTAGTGCTAAATGTTATAATAACATTATATGTATATAGTTGAGAGTAACTCATCCTTGAAAGTCAACTACATGAATAGGACCTATTAGACTTTTTTGGAATAGAAAAATGTGACAACTTAACGAGCAATGTGATTACATTGGAATCAAGCTCTAATACATTGTTTAATAAAATTAGGTAATGGGGATGCGGATACTAAAAAAGGTCAAGAGGGCGACGTCTGACCAAAACTGTCAGGTGAGCTTACATTAGCTTTTATTGTTGGGAAAAGAACATAGGTACTTGTTAGTGTATCACTATTACATGATTTTATTGGTGTTGATATTGATCGTTTCTGTTGTTATTTTATATTACTCATTGACTCTTAGCTATTGTGATAATTTTGATTTTGCCTCTTGTCTCTTCCTTAGAGGTTATCAACCTATGCTCACATGAGATTTATTCCTATTCTAGATTATTGAATTTTGTGTATGTGTACAAGTTTTGAGTAAATAACTACTTTTGAAAATAGTACTCCTCATCACCCCTTCTCACTAAGCACTTCCTGTTAACTTTGTTTGATGTTGCTTTATCTAAAATTGGCAATTATGTTGAGGAAGATAAAAAGTGATTTTGAAATATTTGTTGAAGCACCATGCGTCATTGGAAACCAGTATATTGCTAGATTTATTTATAATCATGTTAAAATGGCGTTTTGATTTGTGTTATGAGTTGTTGTTGGATATATTCTGTGTTATCAGCAAATATGACTAATACCCTTAAGCGTGGTCCCTAGGATCAATATTAAAAGACGATCAAGCGGTACGAGCCGATGGTGGCTAGTCTATGGTCAATACCCTATTATGGTTATCCTGTCTCCTAGCCAGTTGGAGGTAACTGTCTACGAGCAAGATAAGGCATGTAGCTAGCCATGCCATCTGTATGTGTAATTCTGAGCCAATCACTCAGGCTGGAGGAATATGGATTTCTATGTTTTTTTTTTTTAAAGTGGAGAGATAAGATAAAAGAACTACCAACAACATGTATTGTAAAAGTATTATGAATTTCATTTTCAGTGTGATTTAATCTTATTTTGTGTTCTTTACCTATGTTCCTTATTCAATTTCGTTGCCACTGCTATTGTATTTTGCACTAATTTTGGCAGTTGTAACTACACTACTCTAAAATCTTATGTAATATGTTCATTAGAACGAGTCTGGTTGTTATTGCTTGCAGCCCGTTGTTCTACATTAAATTACTGATTCAGTTGGTGGCTACTCTATATAACTGTACAACTTGTGTTATTTTATAGCTTGCTATATCATTTGGACTTACAGTTTGTCTTGTTTATTGTTTTCCTCTCAGATAAGATGATGCGAGCCTCATGGGGTTAGGTATACTTGCACATGTTGTATATAGTTTTGGCTACTGTAGCTAGATAGCGTTGAAGTACTAAAACCCTTTTTGTGATATAGTATGCCTTGAAGGCATCATTTTGTATGTGATATTACTGTACAGGTTAGACCACTAGTGATCAATATGAAGTTTAGAACTTTTCCTTTCATTATGATGTCTTCTTTCATATACTCTCTAGCGGAATGATTGTTGGATTACTAACACCTAACTAGGGGCTCCCACCTCTGGGCAGGGCCATTATACGGAACCTCCTAAACCTTATCTCATATAAAAAAGAACCTACACATTCCAAGCCCTTTCCAAGAAATCAAGTCAACTAAAAACTTTCAACTCAGCCTTGGATAGATATGAAAGAAAGATTCATTCGATCCTTTTCACACCTTGAACAAAGAGTGAAAACTATGTAAAAAGATAGAAGACATATTTCCTAAAGTATTGTTCGAAACCTACGAAATATGCAAAAGAATTTGGAGCAAATTAACTAACACATTCAAAAACTATTAATTATTTCTAACAACAAAAGATCAAGGAGAATAGAGAACCCATTACTAAAGTAGCTACTAGACATAGTAGAGTGCTCTAAAGGGCAATAGAATGTTATCCTTTGATGAAGAATGAACAAACACATATTCATTAAAGGTGCAAATTGTATGCTTTAAAATCTCTACCTCCTCAGCAAAAGTGAACAAGGAATCTTAGTGATAATGGCAAAACTATTATCAATAATAGGAGCATTCTTGAACCCTTGCCCAGAAGAATCCTCTTCCTTGGACTCAAAAATGGCCTCAAACGATGCGCATGACTTTAAAAAAAGAAAGACTAACTCATGCACTCTTGAGGTGTGACTCTATAAACTAATATAAACTAGACAACGTTCCCAAAGATAGGCTCAAAAACTCAAAAAATATAGTGACACTACAAGGAGTATGACCTTATGGACCTTGAAAAATTTGACATGACTAAGGCTACCCGAGGTGGCTTTAGTCATAATGGCCTTTCGTGTCAGCAATGCCTTCATCAAGCGCCTAAAGTGGGTGCCTTACAGGTGCTTAGTAACTTATTGCCACTACCTCTTTCCCCACCTATAGATTTTAACTCTAGTTAATTTTGGATTTTGATTTAAACTTAGTTTTACTACCCGACATCCCACTCTCAAGACTAAACACAACTTACTCTCAATTTAATGTATATCAAGAAAAACTTTACTGACTTTGAAGAGTAAGAAAAAAATTGCAAGGAAAAATAATGAGGTGAATGGAAAAGATTTACTTCGATAGTTCATCTTACATCACTGATAAAGCCTACTCCTTGAAATTCTGCACTTGCCAAAATTTATCTCTGTCTTTAGATGAACACAAATCTTCTAGCACAATGTTGCTTGCAACCAACTAGACTATGAGACCCACATTTGTATGACTTGGTCAATAGTTGAATTATTTTAAATCCTTGCAATAAAGATTAAAAAATAATTTGTCTAAATTTAATGAAATTAGTTAAATAAGGTAAGGAAAAATTAAATTGACTTTATTATATACTTTTAATGTGAAAATTAATTTTCAAATTGAAAGTATGGGACTCAATAATATGGAAAAATAAGTCCCTAAAGATTAAAAGGTAAAAATTACATAAAAAAAAGTTTAATTAAATGAACAACAAGTAAACTAAGAGGCAAGTAAGCTCAATTAAGTCCATCAAGATGGATACCTAGACCAAAGTAAATAAGAGAAATCCACTAACCACTTAATCACTATAAATACTAAGTCCCAAAGTTAAAAGAGGCACCAAAAATCCTTCACAAAATTTTTTGGGGCTCTGAGTCTATGTAATTGCATTTTGAAGCAAGAATATTTAAAATTGGCTTGCTTGTGGATAGGGTCCTACCTCTATTTCCAAACAGGATCACAAGGGAAAAAGGATTTTTTTGAAAACACTAACTTCTCAAGGTCTCGTTTGTTTGTTAGAAGGTACATTTTGGACAGAATCTTAACATGAGGTAGCTCTATTTGAACTATAGTAGAAAGTGAGGCCATACAACTGTTTATGAATGTGATTTGTCTGTTATAAACTAATACACAATAACAACGTAAATAGAGATGGTAAGTTATCTCAAAAATGTATTAAAATATAGATTTATAGTCATGTGAACTCGGGTAGTTAAAACTAATCATCATCCAAGTAATTATCCAATTCTTTTGTCAGCTAGTAATCTAATTTTTTCCTAGTGCTTGAGTGCTAGTGAAGGTTGTACATGTAGGAATGAAACATTATGAAAGACTAAAATTCGTAATGAATAATCTCAGTTCTTCACTTTATTGAAAGACAATAATAGAAGCTTGATAGCTAACAATGTAACCACAACACCTAAATGAAAACTAACACCAAAGTCAAACAACAATATCACATAATGCAAAGAGGATACTCCATATAGTACATAAGTCCATCATTGGACCTAATCCAAGTCCACCAATATCTAATTCTCTATTTTGTAAAGTACTTTGAACTGAATTTTACTACTAAAATAATTAACAAGAAGCACATAAAGTTAAAATAATTATTACAAATTCTATGCTAGATATAGAATCTATAAGACTGATTCATAATCTAAATACCACAGCATTATATGCTTGCAATTACATAGCTTTAGCTCTAACTTCTTATGTGTTCCAATAGATTCTCCCTATCTTGAAAGTAAAATATTAATTATTTTGATCAAAATTTAATGTCATATTAGATCTTAGTATTTGTTAATTTAACTTAGTTAAGGGACATATGCATCTATGTGGAAATAACATAAATAGGTAAATACAAAGGTCACATTTATAGCTATTACATAAATACAATCAGAACAACATTCATAAGGCAAAATAAATATATATTGAAGATTTTATATTTGGTCCTCTAATCTATTAAATCAACCAGTAGGATTAACTAATACATACTATATTATACATGCTAGAACTAAAGTTTGATTTAACCAAGCACCATTCACTAGGAAAAAGGAAGTTAAGTTAGTAATGGAAGATATTAGAAAAGATTTACTCATTAGGTTGTTGTGACATCCTTTCAACCGATCTGTGAAGAAAACAAAGTAGCCCACTCTACTACATTGATTCGTTTATTGCTTTATTTTGATAGTATCATCTCTAGCCTCGACACCTACAATAATGATGATAACACATTATTAGTTTAAATGAAATTAAAAAATGCTTAACCATAATATCTTGTTCTTCAATGCATGGTAAATGGTAATGCCATCCCCTTGATTAATTGTTCCTTTTTCGTTTTTGAACTCACATTATGGGGAATCGAGAATTAAAATTTTGTGATGATTCAAATTAGAATTTTGATAGTATCATCTCTAGCCTCGACACCTATAATTATGATAATAAGAAATTATTAGTCTAAATTAAATTAAAAAAATGCTTAACCATAACAATTCTTGTTCTTCAATGCATGGTAAATGGTAACAGTATCTCTTTGATTAATTTTTCCTTTTCTTCTTTAAACTCACATTGTGGAAGGAATTGAGAATTAGAATTTTGTGATGATTTAAATTGACCCTTGCTAGAAGCCAAAGCTTCAATATCTTATTAAACATGAGAACATGGATTGCCTTAAGTTTACTCATATTTCCTAAAAACAGTAATTTGGATCAAATATTACCTTGCTAATTCCATTATCAGAATTATGACTTTCTTGAATTAACATTTGAAGTCCATAATAATATATTCATCAATAATAAATTTATTTATGAATATCTAGCAATTGAATGGGATTTAAATGATATTATTTATGTGTGCAAAAAACAAATACCCCAATTATGCTGGGAATATTTAGTGACTAGATTCTTTCGAAATAGACTTTGAACTAATCTAATAAACATAAGCAACACAATCTACTACTTTCATATTTTTTTTCTTGGGATCAAATCATCAAAATAGCATAATAATGCCATAAGCACGATGAATTTATCAACTCAAAATTAGAATGCTTGCACAACTTGAAATTAACTCTTTTGATTTCAAACATGAAGTTGTTAATTAGCAAACCACATAACTAGCTGATTGAAGTACATTCAACAAAAATTCCAACATATCAAAGCATTATAGTTTGATAAATAATAACATTAGTTTAAAAAATAAATACATACCCTTGAAAAAAATCCTAGTCGAATAAGTAATCTAGTGTCCTATCGATAAGGTTAAGTCTAGAATGAGTTTGTTCCACATCCATTATCTTTTCAATTGATGGATAACCTATCTTGCATTACTCAAGGAAGTCTTTAGACTTGGCAACAAGAAAGTTGGTAAAGTGGCACTTAGAGATTTTGACTGGGTATCTCATGTAGAAGACCATCAAAAGCTACTTTTATATTTTGGCCTTTAGGTTCATAAGGAGCTTTGCATATTAGAACTGTGTAATTTCTGAAAATCTCCATTAATATTACTTGCAATTTTTTCCCTCAATGTGCACTCCATAAGGGAATTCTATCATAAATGTCTTTCATCAAAAACTAAAAACTCCATTTTAGCAAAAAGAGCACACATCAAAATTTCAATTGGTGTATCTACCACATGACTCAACTCCATCTCAACAAAGGTTAATTTTTATTAATGATGAAGAACTAACATAAAATTTGGCATCTTCTTAGCTTCGTTTTTATCACTTTTCACTTAGTGATAGAAGATTAATAAAATCATGAGCAAGATGGTGTGTGTTTATGGAGCTTTGCAACATGGATTGATTCATAACCATCCCATATCTTTAGATTCTAAATTTCTCCCTTTGCCATAAATTCCCTTATGAGCTTTTGTGTTTGGTCTCTATATAATAGTTCGACACAAGGTAGGTCTAAGTCCACAAATTTGCTCCATATAGGTTGTCGTCCAAACAATATGCTAACTAGAAAATTCTAAAAAAATAAATATGAAATATTTGTAAAAACAAGTTCATAGAAACAGACACCAAATTAAATTGATATTTTGATTGACTTTTGAGTAGCTCACCTCAAGTAAGAAAACATAACCTAACAGGCATATTTGTCTTTCAAATAGCCTTCTATATTTCCTAGCATCAATGACTTGATTAAGCATTCTGTCTAATTGCATTAATACAGATTCTCAAATGCAACAATCAAGTTCAGTTGCCCCAAGTTCAACTTATTCTAAGAACCAGGGAAGAATACTATTGAAAATAGTAACATCATGTAGTAAACTATAAACTCAACACCTTCTGTATGACATGTTTTCGTGCAAATAGTCAAGTACTTGACTTCCTTTATGAGCTTAGCACCTTCAAATTAATGTCCATACTTGATCAACCCTTGTCCTTCAATCATAAGCACAAGCCTCCTTTATGAGGGTACTCTTAAACTTTTTTTAACTATATCCTTTATAGTCTTAACTTCGTAACCTTTTATCTTCATAATACAAATGATTGAGTCAACACCATTCAGCAAATTGATTAACAAGAGCTTTTTCCATATTTTTTATTTACAACTTCAATATTGATTCAAATCCCATTTTCTTTACATTAATTTTCTAATATATTGTCAAATCAACATTTATTTCAAGCAAGTTTGGAAGTGATGATCTGCGATTTAATTGCCTAACGTAGAAAATAAGAACCAAAAAAAAATTAAGAAAATCTAGAGTCACACATACGGGAAGCTATTTTGCATGTGGGTTGATAAATCATAAGCACAAAAGTATAAATGATAGGATATTTCCCCATAGATAGTTGATTAATCAAATAGATGTATGAAGCATAGAAATATATTATTAAAATGAATATTTATACCATACACAAGAGTAATACAACTTAAATACATGAAGAATTGAAAATCAATTTGGATTAAATTCATTTAATTATAAAAAAAATTAATAAATACAATATATAGCTTATTAAGTGTTTATTTCAAAATATTGATGATATATAGCTCCAAATTTGCTGTCTAATCTACTCACAAATGAGGTACATAAAATGTGAATGAAAATATTTGATACTAAATTATATTATTTTGTATAATTAATGAATACATATATGAAATTCAAAAATAGAATAGAAGATGGAATAGCTTAATAAATTAGAGGACCCAAAGTATAGGACGCTGTTCTTATATAAATTATTTGTGTTGTCTAACCTAAGAACTAGTTAAATCTTTGTGGTCATCACTACACGGTTCCTTGGCATCTGCATAAGAGAATTTTACATCACATTGAACTTAAAAAATAAATTAAAAATTAGTTTTGCTAGATCATATTTGCATAATCTAAAAATAATTGAGTGCATAATATGAGATGAGGAATATTCGTCATGTTTTACCAAAGTTTCATTATGAATAATGCAATCAATTGCATGTGTGGTAGTGTATACATTCTTGCTCTGCCTCAATGTTGTGGCACCAATTCATAAATTGAAATTAACTTACAACCTCTAGTTATTAAACCCAAGCTTCACGATGCCATGGCGAAAATAAAACCCCTAGTTACTAACTCTGGTAGCATTGGAGCATTCCACCTGGATGAAGTATAGGACATGCTTGCACTTTCGGCATATGCCATGAACAAACTTTTCTCTTCTATCTAGATTCACCCGCCATGTTGATGTGATGGACTAAGCAGTTAAGGAAGATAAAATGTCAAAGCAATATGATCGAATAATAAAATAAAATGGGAGCATCCCTAACATGTTTTGGCATATATATGAAATTGCGTAAATGAACATGACAACCACTATAGTTACCAGACTACAATGCTAATATGAGTGTGACATTTTTCTCCAAATGTGGAAAGGACCCTGACATCTATTATGCCAATAAATTATAAGCATTAAGAACTAATCCCCTTGGGTTGTTCTAGGTTGCCAAACTAAATGCTAAGTAGGTAACCAATTTCTCCTGCACAAATCTAATACAACTTTAAATTTTGACATAAGAACTTTTTTTAACGAATTGGATAAATAAAAACTGAGTCCAAGGAGTTTTTCATTGTTAGTGATCATTGCCTCTATAACATGACTACTAATTGGACTAAGAACAAACAATTATGATATTCAAAATATTGATAAGTGATTAAAAAAAATGCACACATCACAAAACAAAAATCCTTTCTTTTCTATCATATTTTACATGTCTTGAATACTTAAATATGTCATCTTACCACATTACAAGTACTTTTAAAGTAAAAAAAATACCAACCAAATATATACACACACATACACACCCTTCAATTAGGAACAACTACTTGAATTCACAAATGATAAACAATGATCAAGCAAAATGATTTCCTAAAGTTTGAGTATGAGTTCTTTTACAAAGTTTTGGCACTTTATCACTTCTTATATTCAAGGAATTCCACATCAAGTAGAAGTCTTTTCTTGTTGCAATGCCTTGTTCTATTGTTAGGCAGAATATAATATGTTGAAGTATGGGTTTTTTAATCATAAAAGGTTTTGTTTTGAAGTGTAGGTCATTTTAATTGAATAATCATAAGAGAATTTTTTTTGAAGTATGGTTCTTCTGAATTGGGTTAGAAGACAAAATTTAGTTTTGAAGTGTGGGTATTTTTAATAGGATGAGAAGAGAAAATTTATTTTTGAAGGTGATTGTTTTTTAATTGGATCAAAACTATTGAATATCAAATTAGTGGAGCATCGATTTGGATTAAAATTTGACCCATTAACAAGCATGGACAGACATAAATTTTACTACCACATGTTTAAAAGTTTAAATAGACAATCCAAATTCTAATTAAAAGTCCTTTTCACAAGCCTTCAAATTCCCATTTGTAATAGAATCTCATTTCAAAAATAAGAAAAAAATATATCTTTCTTAAGTGCATAATTCGAAATCAATTAGGACAACATCAAAAATTACTTCTGATTATTTTTTTATATTTGACACAAAAATACATACAAAGTTATTGTGATTCTCTATAATCAAAAAAGAACTATTGTAACACCTCGACATTTTGGAGTATCAATTTAAGTTGATTAAAATTAAATTAATTAAAGTTATGTAGAAATGTTGGGAATTGAAGGATTTAATCATAAACAAGAAAAAGACTTCATTGTTTAAAATTATAAAATTTAGGGGGTCAGTGTGAGTAAATTGAAAGTTTGAGAACTTCAGAATAATTAAGTTTGGACCCAACTACCCAGAAATAGAAATGTTAGGGGTTAGTTTGTAAGAATTAAAAGTTGGAGCTTGAATGAAAAACAAGGAGTTGAACTGAAGGCGGTTAAAGTTTCAAAGGACCAAACTGAAAGCAGTTAGAAAGTTTTGGTGCCAAATTGAAAGGGCTGCAAAATACTTTTATATATAGAGCATTAAGGACGTAAGTTAATCAAATTCCCAAAATTTACCCCTAATTTTCCCCAGCGGCGAATCATTGAAAGACAATCAAAAAATGCCAAACTAATTTGATAAAAAGCTTTCCCTTAGCTTAAGGATCAAAACTATACCAAAAATGACCAAAAATATTAAAAGAATCGTCAAAAAATTTAGGGAAATGGCGGAGGTGGCGATCTGGCCATTTTTAGAAAAATGAGGTGGAATTTAGGGGGTTTCTGGTCAGAAACGCATGGGCAAGTTAGTAAGGATTTTAATTTGGAATTTTAACTAATGGTGGTGGAAGAATTGAACGTGCTAGCATATGGTGGTAGGCTAGGGTTTTAGGGAGGTTTTTGGTCAAATTGGCCATCAATATGGCAGTGAAATGAAAAATTGAATTGGGGGTTATGTTCGCCTCAGCAAGGTGCATTTGGTGGTAGAGTTGGTTTCCATCTCGAGTGGTGGTGGTGTTTAGGCAACTTATGCAGAGTTGAATCTCGAACTCATCTAGACTATCCCTGGCTTGAGATTGAGTCTCAATTCGACCCAATTTGGGTAAATTTCAATAATTAAATTTTAATTTGATTAGATTACTAAATGTAATTGAATTCTTGGATCAAAGTTTAATTATGGTATGACTAAAAATTATTAAATAATAGCATAGCCCAAGTTATGAATTATTCTTATAATTACTATAGTGTTGAACTCAATCAACTTGAAGGGATTACCAGATTACTGTTAAGACCTTAAATAAGATTTTTAACAACTTCTTTACCGACTTGTTGAGTTAAGGACAGTGACACATGAGTATCTTAAACATTTAAGTATATCATGGAACTTAATAACTATGACTAAATAAATAAGGTAATTGAGGAACTCAATAAAGACATTTAAGCATATTAAGAATTGTGATTTAGAATTCCAAATAATACTGGTCTAGGTCATTTTATTCTAAACTTTGGATTGATTTAGAACCAAGGATATTGACTCTCGAAACAATTAAAGATTACCATAGTCAACTACTTTAAGTATTTAGACATGAAGTCTAATCACCAGAATTATATCTAAATAACCCTGAGAATGCTAAAGATGTTAACTATATTTATAATTAAGATTTAAAGGGTTGACATAATGATAACCCAAGTTATCCTATGATAGTTCTGGGTTGATTAGGAAGCCAGGACTTGAGCAATCATATGACTAGGAATTCCTTTGTGTTTGCTATGTGATTTTATACTCAGTAGTATAAGATTTTTGTGTTGAGGAAAAAATTCTTATGCTTTCTAATATATCTTGATCACTTAATTCTTTCAATCTTTGTATTGAAAATAATACCCTGCATTGCCCTTTTATACAGATCGCTTCTATTAATATTGATTGATATCGCTTTATCTAGAATAGGTAATTATGTTGAGGAAATTGAAAAGTGATTTAGAAATACTTGTTCCCTTTGATGCCATGATTATTACCTTGAAAAGATTGTTTAAAATATTTTATGAAAAAGTTATCCTACTTTAGATAACTTATAACTTGGAAAAGCTTCATGTCTTCTAATTCCTATAAATCTTCTCATCCTACTCATCAGATCAGGAACTAAGTGCCACACTTGCTGATAGGGGATGTGCAGTGAGGACCACTTCTAGAGTCCCAAGGTTGACACTTTCTACTATATTTATTATATTCCTGATCATTTTTGAATATCTTATTCAGTCGGTACTATAAAGTATGCACTCAACAAAGCAAAGTGCCACACTATTTGAAAAAGGATATACAATATGGGGCATCTCTTGAGTATGTTGTTATGGGCACCTCTAGATTTCAATACTAGATATCTTTCAATTGTATTTTGTACCTTAAATGATAAAATCCTATGTTATCCTTCATGAAATGAAGTGTAAAGAACTAAGTGCCACATTCAGCTATGCAGCAGGAGCCATCTTTAGAATCTTGTACACTTGACTAGTCAGAATACAGACAATTAAGCGTTATACGGGACAAAGTGCTATGCGTGTGGGAGCCACCTCTTGAACCTGTAGGAAAAAGTGCTATACATGTGGAAACTATCTCTTGAACTCATAGGAGCCACCTTTAGAATCCTAACACTTGGTTCCATACTCAAGTTGATCACTTGATTCATAGAGGGATAAGAAATTTGCCTGTTTTCAAAAGTGGGATGACAAAGTAGGAGAACAACCAACAACTTTTACTAAAACATTCTTACTAAGTTTTAATTGATTGATTTCTCAGCTTTATGTTTGTATTTTGAAACTTGGATATTAGTGAAGTCTTATTACTGGTATGAAATGGTGGTGAGATGGATCACCAAAAATTTTGACTAAAATCTTCTCTCACGATTTCAAGAAAATTTAAACATTTCCACTTATTTTTATGTGTTATGTGGAAATTGTCATTCTGTTATTATTGTTAGACTTTCTCAGTAAGTCATTCGAACTTACATTTTTTTATTATTATTTTCCATTCTTTACCTTATATAAGAATGAGTGATGAAGATAGACTAGCCCATGTGGTGTACACGGTAATGAAGGTGATAGAAGTGCTATGTGGAATTCATGATATGTCGATTTATAGTTGTGCCTCCATTGGAGGCTTTTTCTAGAAATTAAATATTTTGGATTTTTGAGAAAAGTATTCTCTATTATTTAGAAGGCTTGTGAAATATAGATTTGGGTAGTATCTCGTATGGGAGCAAGCACCTCCCGATTAGGGTGTTACAACTATAGTAAGATAAAATATTTTGCTAGTGCATTGATTAAAGATCTTAAATAGTCGTGTTAGTTTCTTATTAAAATTTGATACTGTTAAAATCAATTCTTTGTTTCATTTATAGAAAGTACTTTATTCTTTTTAAGGTGCTCAATTCAAAATTGATAAAGATAGGATCATTGAAAAATTATAACTAAGGAAAAATGAAGTTTATAAATTACAAGAAGCTCATTAACTTTCAATTAATTAAGAATAAGGTATTATTAAACTTTAAATTATTAAAATATAATTCGTTTTGCAAAAATCATATGTATGTTACTCCTTGAACTTTCTCCCTTTAAAAAATTTTTTTTCACCGAATAATTTTTCTTTTAGCACTAACTATAATATTATAAATCTAACTAAATTCAATACAAAATAAAAATTATCTTTTTACAAGTTGGATAATATATGTGATAATTAAAATTTGTATTAAATAAGTTTTTGTTCAAAAATAAAAATTGAAAAATGTTAAAATAATATGTTAACATGACAACTAGTATAATTTAATTTGATTGATGATGCTTGACTTATTATTTGATATTTCAAATTCTTATTTAAAACTTATTAATGACATTATCTATAAAAATTAATTATAATTAAATTAAAATATTTGCTAGCACATTAATTAGAGATCTCAAAAAATAAGGTCGGTTTCTAATTAAAGTTCTACTTTACTTAGATTTAATTTATAACTAAATTTCATTTCAAAAATATTTTTTTTCTTTCTTAGGTGTGCATACTAAAATCGATATAGATAGGATGATGAGTATTTTTCTTTTTTATTTTTTTTTTTGGTGCATCAATTTAAGATCAATAAAGATAGGATCATAAGTTCAATTTTACTTATCTTGTATATTTGTCACAAAATTTTTTCATAATAATTTTATTAATATAATTCTCTATTTGAAAAATATAGCCAGATAAAAATAGTTCATAATATGTTGGTTGATCTTAAATAGCAAGATCAAAATCTAATTAAAAAATTCAACCAGTCAAAGATATTTTTATTATAGAATTCAACCCAAAAAAAAGTATTTTTCCCCTTAGGCATCAATTCAAAATCAATAAATATAATGTTAAATAGTGCCTAACATGCCAATTGGATTAGCGTATAACTACTTTTACAATGCACTCTTATTTGATCAATATAATCGTGTTATTGGTCATCTTCATCTTATGCTTCTTCATTAAGCGTTTGGTTGAGCCTGCAAGGTTACACTTGACTATGGGACATAGTGTAGCTCAATGGTTGGCTACATTTATGAAATGTATCTCTATGATTATGATCTTAAAATTACTCCAGATTGTAAAAACTATGAGATAAGAACATCATAGATTTAGAGCAACTTGTGTTAACGATGTATGCTCCAAAGGTTTGATGATGACCCATTTCATAGGCATCCAATGTAGTGGACATTGATAAACATCAGTGGATGCTTATTAGAAAATAAGTTTATTGAAAACTTGACGTAGGGTAATCCTCGAGGTAGCAGAAGTGGCATGTTAGAGAGGATGACTTAAAGCTTATGATAGTGCACATAATTAGTCCTTTAACTTGAAGTTCCATGGTATTCTCTTAGACTCGTGCTTATGCCTTGATTCATGTACCAATCACTTATAGCAAGTCACAAGGTGTGTGCTTTAAGCATAAGCTATTTGTATGCAGAGGTTTTTGAGAAGTAATAAAAGATCCATTTTGCTCATCTTGTTAAATGAGTTGATCTCTGATATTAGCTACAATGTTCAATTTAAGAAGCCCTTGCACAAAGCATAGAGGTAATTTGAAAAGAAGTTTCCAAAGTTGAGGTTGCAAAAAAATTAATCATTAAGGAAAGATACATAGTTATTGGGGCTATTAGAGTTCCGACGAATATCTTGACCCTAGGTCTTCATCAAGAGATGGGAATAGAAAGATCATATTTGCATGGTACTCATAAATGGAAAGATTCACAATGAATTGATTTTACCCATTGATTGCGCTCCATGGATTTGTGTTAAATATTGACCATGGCGATTGGGTATTCTTGAATTAATGAAGATTAATTCTAGAGTGGTTGATTAAAAGAGTTTGGTTGATCAGACCAATTAAATCATAAGGAGTTGTAGTACATGTCTAATTGATTGGTGAACCTTATGGGTCACACACAAAAGCCAAAGTGTCCTCACAATGGATATTTTCTCAATGTTAGATAATACTATCCAAGGAGATAGATAGATAAGAAGGAGTTAATTAACTAGATTAAATTAAGAAATTAAATTAATTTAATTGAATAATTTGAATATATATTGTAGCCCATTATAATTAATTCAAGTGTTGAATTTGTTCAATTAGATATTATGGTTATTTAATTGAGAGAAAAATGTGTAAAGACAAATTGATGGGGCATAAATTAACATTAGAATTGGATTTTAATTAGGCCCATTTTATGGACCAACGAAACTTGAAGAGCGTGATCTATTGTGATGAGATCACACTAGATCAAACCTAGATGGATCAACAAGATCATTTCCATAAGATAGAAAGTGTGATACTGATATATATATTGTATATATAAATATTCTATAAGATAAAAGGTGTTAGTCTTATATATAGTATATATATCTGATTTCATGATGTGGAACGTGTGACACACTAGAGGGTATCTAGTGTGGGAGGTGCACACTGCACCACTTTGGATGGACCACCTAGATTTAATATTCGAGGATATTCTATGGTGATGGAAGATTTGATCACAATACATATAGGTGTATGTATATGTGAGTCATATTTTTGGAGCTAGATTTTGCCTATAAATATCCTAGAGTAGCCACCCCTTCACAATTGTCACTTGGCAATCACTTGGCTATGTGTTTGCAAAACTACTAGCTTCAAAATATCCTCTTTTCTAATCTTCTTCTCCCTTCTAAACTTCTCTCTAGTTTCTTCTTCCTCCAAGCTTTGATGATCATCTCTAGCTATCTTCTTCAAAAGGTAAATATCACTTGGTATGTGGATACTAAGGCTGTTCATTCAGTACAAACCGAACCGAATCAAAATTTCAATTAATCAAAATTTCAGTACAACAAATATTGTACCACATACCGAACTGAACTATTTGGTTCAATTTGGTTAAAATCGAATTTCTTTTTGGTTTGGTTCGGTTAAAAACCAAAATACCAAAATTTTCAATTTTTAATGTTAATATTAGTATATTGTATATAATAATATATTAATATATTAATTAACAATTTAGTTCGGCTTGATCCGGTTAACCAATACAAAAAATCAAAACCAAAAATGCAAATTTTTGTTTAAAAAAATAGCCAAATACCAAACCAAAGTTTTTAGTTCGGTATTTGGCTATTTTTTAAAAAAACATTTGGTATTTGGTTTGGTTTAGTATTTGGTACAACTAAAATTTTAATTTCGGTTTGATTTGGCGGGTTTATCAAATTGTGAACACCCCTAGTGGATACCTTTGGAGGAAGAGCTTTTTTTCATCTAATTGATGTGGTTCATGTCCATTGCCAAGATGTTGGCATGATCTATTGGAGGTATAGATCCATTTTTGGTGTGGAATATTTGAAGAAATCAAGAAGTGTAATATGAATTGCACATTAAGTCAACATCTTCTACAAAAGGAGTGCTAAGCAAAGGTGTATTTTCTAGCCAAATCTATTCATAATGCATGAGATGATCCTTTGGAGGAGATATTTAATATGATTAAATGTTTGGTTTCCTATGTTGTTAATTGAATTCTTGAAATTCAGGCTTTCTCCTCCTTCCAAATCTTCCTTAAGATAGGAATATAAAATTATTATTAGTTGTATTTCCCATTTAGCACAAAAGTATATTCATAAAAATTTTATTGCTGACATTCTCAAAAAAAATAAAACATACACACACACACAAACACACTATAGTGGAATTACTCATTAGTACATTGGTTAAAAATCTTAAATAATTAAGTCCAATTCTAATTAGAATTCAATCCCTGTCAAAATTTGATTCCATGTTGAATTCCAATTCAAATGCCAACTCGAAATTAATAAAGATATAATCATAATATTATTTTTTTTTCATTTTGACACAAAATTTGATTATAAAAATTATTAATATATTAGTTAAAGAGCTTATATAGTTAGATCAAACTCTATAAAATTCTTACCCATTGGCATACCATTTATCCTTCAATAAATAAATATGCTCCATATATTATTCGATTTATACTTGGATCAAATTTGATAGAATTTTTATTTCTTGAACCATAAAATCAAATTAAATAAATCTAACAATTAGATTTTAGACCCAAATATTCTGAAGTTATTTTTATTTAATATTATGTATCTACGAAATTAGAACTCATATTTTTAGATGTCAAAAGTAATCATTTTTATTATTATAAAATAGCATTATGTATACTTAATAGCACCAACATGCCTAAAATATCATAGATAAAAATAATATTATAGAATATAAATAAGCATGTGGAACCCAACAATAGCTATAGAAATTAACTAATACAAAATAAATTATTTTAAAAAATATTAAAATATAAATATAAGTTCATGTTAGCTAATATATTAATACAAAATATTAAATAATATCACAAAATTTTCAAATTGATTTGAGAATGTCAATTGAGAATACATTCTTTCATTTTTTTTCTAAAATAACTTATGTTAACTTTTTGTCACAATGTTTGAAGTATATTAATGTATATCACATATAATTAATGGACATTTTATTTGCAAATTTAGTCACTTTTTTATTGATTTAAAAATAAAAATAAATGGAAAAATATTAACATGTAGTATGTATGTGATGATGGTATAAATTATTTAGTGGTGTGTTGGGATGAAGTCCAATCCAGATGACCGGATAAGAGGTTGAGAAAGGGGTTTTATAGTGTAGCTAAGTCGAGTCCTACAATTGATAGCACATATTAGGTTAGTCGAGGTGCCCTAAATTAAGGCACTCTGACGCTTAAGTCAATACTTAATTGACCAAAAGGTAGCGCAATAGAGTGAGGGCTTTAAGTGATAATGGGCATACTAGGATGAAGGGTGGCAATGGGGTATTTATTGTATTTTTAGAGAGGCTGATATATCAATGATGCCCTTGCATATACACAGGGGCCTTTGTCTTCACCAGAGGACCTTTAGGTCCTTTCCATTTTGTGTATTATTCTAAGTAGTGCCTCCTCCAACTCTACAAGACATGGCAGTATAGAGGGGGCACTCACTATTCTGGTATTTCAGAAAGGTGGTAGTGTTAGGCATGCAGCTTTTTAGAGTATTTAATGCAACAGAGATAGTGGTTGCAGGGTTGTTTTAAACTACTCTGATCGACCTTTTAAGGTCGAGATGCATACTAGCTTGTGAGTCACCTACGTATACTCTAGTCAAAGAGATAAAACTCTATTGGATTCAAATGTCCCTTTGGTTGGGTGTTGAATAAACATTTTTTATCTAATCAACCATACTCTGGTCAACTAGACAAAATATTGATACTTGAGTGCAAGAAAAGGCCTAGTGAGGTTGGGTCTAGTCGATAACTTGGTCGATCACTAATGGGTTGGGGCTTATAGCCAATTGGGTAGTCTCATGTCATATCTTATGCCTAGTCGAGTGTTATTGGGTCGGGCCTGTTGGGCTATCCTATATCATGAGTCCATCCCACTCTCATGTTCTAATTGAGAGTATCGACGAAAAAAATGGGGAGTGGCTATTTTGAGGAAACTTGAATTGGTGAAATTTTGATTTCAAAAATCGACCAGGGTTTCAATGTATTTATTGCAATTGTTACATTAGGCAGTGCGGAAAGGTAATCGGTAGACACATAATAATAAGTCGATAGCCAGTCAAATTAACAAGTTTGCTTTTCCGTGAACTGAAGCTTATAAATAGGCATGGTAAAAGCTTTCATTTTCACTTTTACCACATTCTAGTAGGTCAAAACTCCATATTTTAATGCTATTTTGATTAATCGAGTTTTGCTCTATTCTTGCTACCCCTGTAAGTCTTCTACAATCGATAAGCAAGTTTTATTCCTGCTTAATTTCGATGATATTCTTCTTAGCCAATCTGTTAAGTGTGTGTGGTGAATAGCGTAATAGGGGTAGTGATAGTGCAAAGACTGTTGGAATAGTGCCCCGCAAGCTAATAAAATTAGCATGTAAACTATTTCAATTGTAATACAATCTTGATTAAATAATATTCTTATAAATGGCCATCTTCATCATATGTTTATATAACTTCACTAGCATATTGTTGAAGCCCTTAGATCACACCAGACTATGGAACTTGGTCATGCAATAGGTGGTGATCATGGAGTAAGTCTTATACGGTCATGATCTTAATATCCCAAGTCATAGAATCTTATGAGATAGAGCATCTAAAATTTGGATATACTTGCACTAACGATGCATAATCCAAGAGTTGGATGTTATTCCGTTCCATGAGCAAACCATATGTAATGTGGGTGCATGTTAATAGGTGTTTGTTGGAGAACAAGGCACTAGAGTCCCACTCAAAGAACCAACTAGATATCCGTAGTGGCAAGTTGGTAGTGGCTAGTTGTCCAGCTTATGCTAGTGCATATAATTAATTCTTTGATTAGAGAATCCATTGTAACCTTATGTTTAGATCCTTATACTTTGACTCCATTTTGGCCACTTAGCAGGCATTTTGGTGGTGATTAGGCATAAGCTACTTAGACATAGAGGTTTATGAGATCCAAGATGGGATCTGACTCCTTGTCTTTGTGAAGAGGGGGAGCATCTCCTATGCGTTTTATAATGATCAATTCCAAAGAGTTCTTGTTCAAGGCAGTGTGACAATTTGGAAAAGGAATTTTTTAAAGATGAGGTCACAAACTGAAATTGAACATTAAGAATAGATGCATAGTATCAAGTCTATTAGGGAGCCAACAAATATCTTGTCTTAAGCCTCTTTCATGAAGATAGGAGACAGAAGGATCGTATTTGCATAGCACGCGTAGAGTTAGAATAGTTCACCAAAAGCATCATTTGGCCAATTGTTAGGCTCCATGGGCTTTAGATTGGACATCAACTAAGAATATTGGATACTCTTTAATTAATAGAGATTAATTGAATTGAGTCGGTTAGTTTAAAGGAGTTTAAACTAACGTGAATATACAATATTCTGAAGTCACAAAGGTTGTGAGCTCATGTCCAATGAGTGGTAGAACCTAATAGGTCACACACAAAATTCAATCGGCAATCCTAAATATTGAGGAGCATTTTCTAAGTGTTAGAAGAATTTCAAGGTGATTGAAAATTGAGGGAATCGATTGACACAATTTTTAGTCATCTCGACTTGATCAATTTAATTGTTAAATTAATTTGATTAAATTTGAGTTAAATTAAGACCAATTAAATTAAATGTTAATTTAATTTGGTGCCACATGACTATCAAATGATCAAATTAACTTAGAGAGTTAAGTTAACAATACCTACCTCAAAGAATTAAGCTAGTTGACTTAAAGGCTAAGTTAAAGATTAATTAAATTAATTTTGTTAATTTAATTAAATGAAGAATTGATTTTGGAGGAAGAATTCAAATGAAATGTTCATTTGGAGTGGAATTAGAATTTATTTGGTGGACATTTCATGAGATGAAATGTAGATTTCAAATGAAATTCAAATTCACACTAATTAACATGCAACTTGTAAGATGCTTGCAAGTTGGCATGCTTAGGTGGCGCCCCCACCTTGAGAAAGGTGTGATGCCACCTTGGAATCTTACCATCCTCCCTCTACATATAGATATAGAGGGGAAAGCCACCATATGAATATGATTCACACATTGTTTGCATCTAAAAGTTAGATCCAAAATTTCCCTCGAAAAGTGATTCTCTCTCTTCTTCATCTCCCTCACCATTTTTGGCCTCCAAAAAATCTCTCTTTCTTCTTATTTTTTCCATTTAAATTAAGGATAAAAATATTGTCCATTGGTGTGTGGACTTTGGCTTTAGAGGCAAGCCGAATTTTGGATTGCTTGCTTTGGTGATTCTCTATTCCAGCAGAGCCTTTCTGGATTTTGTTCTAGGCCTTTCCAAAGGATTTTGGTGCTTATATTTTAAATTGATATTCTCAATTGAGTTGGAGAAATTTTGGTTCATATTTGGCTTGAATCAAAGGTGATTTGCCCGACCAAAAGTTGATCATACCTTGCTGTGCCAGAAGCAGTCTGCTTTCGGGAAAGGAAACACTACTTCAAGTTTTGGATGGATTTTTCTTAAGAGGTAACAATCTGATCTTAATCCATTATATATGCATGATTTATATCCATGGAATGGTGTAACGTAAGTTTGATTTCAGTTTTTAATTTTTTTAAATTGGATCCTTAGCATCACACCTCTTTCAAATGGTATCGGAGCCTCATTTCATGCTATATTTTGGATTCTCTTTTGATTGATTCATGTGATGAATTGATCTAGATCTTCAAACACTTGATCTAAATAATAGATTGGAGTGTTTGGCTGAAAATGCTTGTGGCTCCTCTAATGATGAATAGATATTATGCTAATATGTGTTTTAAGTGTTAATTCATATGTTAGTGTAATTTGATTCATGATTAGCTAATGTTAAATATTGACTTAGCATTGGTTTTTGTTATATGTTGATATAGCATGTTTTATTTGGCCTTAATTTATTTTGGTCATTTTTAGATCCCATTAGATTGGATTTAATTGGAGATTTTTAGAATAATGTGACTCTCACTTAAACTTGATTTTTGAAGCATGATTGAGCTCTTGATTTTTCAGATTTGAAAGGTGTTTTAGATATGAAATTTCATCTATATTGTGTGATTTAATGTTTAGAATGTGTTCTAAAATATATAGTGCATAGAAGTCGAGCAAAAACTCACTTGACTCAGCCAAAAGCCACTAACGGGCGCTTGCCAGGCCACATGCATACCAAGAGCTCACCAACTACCCAGCCGTGTGCCCAAGCTATGCGGGCAGCGGCTGGTTGTGTTGATAGCAAGTTTACTTCTTTGTTTTGGCTCCTTTATTGACCAAAAGTACTTTATTTCACACATAATAGATGCACAAATATTGTGCAAGTTCTCAAAATTATGTTGGATATTTTTAATGCTTCCTTAAATCTTGTTAAATTTAATCTCCAATTGTTGCAAAAATAGAATTCATAAATGCTATGTTTGTTTTTGCTTGTCCAATTAATTGTTTATATGATAAGTATTTAATTATTGGAATTGAATGTCAATTCTTGATTTATTTATTGTTCATTTAAGTGTTGAATGAATGATGAATGAATGGGGATGATCATGAGCCTTTAATATTAATTTTATTAATTCCAAAGATGTTGAAATGGATTTTATTACATGGGGCTTGCTTGCCTCTTGTTCAACAATGTAAAAGTTATGAGAGTAGAATCATTAGGGGTGAGGTTTTCTTTCTCTTGTAAAATTTACAAGGAGTAAAGCAAATCCAAGGAGGCTTGAAGACCCAATAATGTATGAGATACACTTATATAATAGCTTAGTTTAATCAACCTATTTAAAATCAACCAAGTAATGCACCTCTCACTCTTAAGTGCATCAATTAATTAGGCTTATGGTCATCCTACTCTAGGAGCATGCTAAGTATATTTACTTATTTATGCTTTGCATATACTATTGATGTATGTGATGCATGGATTAGGATATAGAAAATCTAAATAAGAAGATAAAATTGGTGAGATCTTGGCAAGCAAGTTTGAAATCCCTCATTTACAATGTCTAAGTGTTCTCAAATATTAAGTCAATTTGGATATAAATTAAAATGAGTTTTAATTAATCCAAGCCTTATACCAATAGTATATGCCATGATGATGCTACCGAATTTGTGTGATAGGACTCGATCATGGGGGTCACACTTAGAAGAAAAGCTATGAGCATATACTTAGCATATAATGTACCTTTGATTTGAGGCTTCCCACACATTTGCACTCAGTCACGGGGGATGCTGTGGAGTAGTCTTGAATCAAGGTTTGATTGGTAGGTTTAACTTAACATTTAGTAGTGTGGATGTTGCATGAGTCATGAGTTTACATGAAAAGTGAGGGAAAATATATCAAGAGTTGCATGTGATGTAATTAGCAAGTGTTACTTGTCCTTAGATTGTTTGTGGATGGCACTCAGTTATGAGGGTCCACTTGCAAGTCTTTGGAGTCTTAATTCTCACTAGGAAATATGATTTCCTGAATTCTCGTAGGTGGCGAAGGATTTGATAAAAGAGTAGGAGAAAAACATGCTTGAAGACCATAAACATGTTTTCAAAATACCAATATTCAATTATATGCTTATATTCTCTTTTACACCTCTGATGATTTGCAAAATCACAAGAATGGCTAAAATCCACTCAACGTTATTTTAGGAACCAATAAACTAACTGGGCTAAACTTCCACATTTGACTAAACCTCAAAATCATTCTAGATTCCGAGAAATGGATAAATATCCTATATATCATGGTGCTCTTAATCCCATAGGATTAATGTAGATCGAGAAACATGTGAAAAGTTCACATATTGGGTTAAGGATCATCCTACCCCATTAACAATACCTATCTTAAAGAGTTAAGCTAGAAAACTTAAAGGTTAAGCGAAAGATTAATTAAATTAAATTATTTAATTTAATTAAAATGAAGAATTAATTTTGGAGGAAGAATTCAAATGAAATGTTCATTTGGAGTGGAATCAGAATTTATTTGGTAGACATTTCATGAGACGAAATGCAGATTCCAAATGAAATTTAAATTCACACTAATTATCATACAACTTGTAATATGCTTACAAGTTGGCATGCTTAGATGGAGCCCCAATCTTGAGGAAAGTGTGATACCATCTTAGTATCACACTATCCACCCTCTATATATAGATATAGAGGAGAAGGCTACTAGCTAAATCTGAGTCACATATTTTGTGCATCTAAAAGTTAGATTCAAAATTTCATTCCAAAAGTAATTCTCTCATATGTTGAGGCTTCACTCTCTTTTTCACCTTCCTCACCATTTTTGGCCTCCAACCAAGCTCTCTCTCTTCTTAGTTTTTCCAACTAAATTAAGGGAAAAAGATTGTCCATTGGTGTGTGAACTTTGGCATTAGAGGTAAGACGCATTTCAGATTGCTCGCTTTGATGATCCTATATTCTAGCAGAGATTTTCTAGATTTTTTTTGAGGTCGTTGCAAAGGATTTTGCTAATGAAATTTTTATTGGACATTCTCCATTGAGTTGGAGAAATTTTGGTCTAGATTTAGCTTGAATCTGAGGTGATTTGCCCAATCAAAAGTTGATCACACATTGCTGCATCAAAAGCAATCTACTTTCAGGGAAGAAAGCACTACTTCAAGTTTTGGTTAGATTTTGCTTAAGAGGTAACAATCTGACCTTAATCCATTTTATAGGCATGATTTAAATCCTTGGATTGGTGTAATGAAAGCTTGATTTCAACTTTTAAATGTTTTAAATTGTATCCTTGGCATTGCATATCTTTCAGAGAACCAATCAGATGTAGGTTTAACCAGGGTGGTAGATGGCTCAACTTGCGAGTCTTATAGTGATAGCTCAATTTTCTCTAGCAGTTCAAGTGATAAGCAGGGTGATGCTGGGGGAGAGGCTGAATCGAGTCAACCTCCTGTGTTTTGTGGTCAATTATTCACTTCCAACCACTATAGCAATATCATTTCTAAGACCCCAAGTAGGGACCTTAAGTTGCTTAAGCGATTCTATCACATTTCTTTAAGGTTCGAGTTGATCATCACTGGACTAATTGATAGGATTTGCTGACCTTCTATCAGGTACAAATGGTGTTTGAGGAGGCCCTAAAGTGTGGGCTTATGTGTCCCTTAGCAGAGCCTATAATCGACCTCTTAAATAGCCTCCAAGTTTGCATAACACAACTCCTTCCACACTGTTTTTTAACTATATACAACTTTGTCGTTCTGATGCTAATACATGACTAGTTTCCATCCTTTGTCAATTTCTCTAATCTTTTCTATCTCTTAATGTCTTGGAAATTGGGTGGCACCAACGAGTCGGGCTTTTATTACTTTACGGCCCCCGCCCTTATCAAAATGTTTGGTAACTCTCACCTCCTTACATGGTCAAGAGTGGAAAAGGCATTAGTTTTTGTTTGAGCTCCTAATAGGTCAGGTTTAATATACTCAAGGGGTGATTGAGAGGTCATGTCAATATGCTAATGAATGAGAACCCCACCGAGCCTAATACTTTCATTCACAACCTGGTTCAATTTGGTCAAATAGAGGCATCGGGATATTTTAAGGAGATAAACCTAATGTTGATAGGCCTATCACCTACCCAACTAGGTCTGCCTACAAATGCTCAACTAGGTAGACTCCATAGTTGACCTTAATTAGTTAATTTATGTGTTTTCACTTTCTTATCAATACTGACGTGTTTTCTTTTCTCATGCTCATTTAGATCAAGAGGAAATCATGAATTATAAATGATAAAAAGTGATAGCTCATTAAAAATAGATACAAGAGTGTTGCCAAGCAGTTGTGCATTAGGATAGTGCTCCTTAGGCTGCTTTACAAGCACAAGTACCATTTTCTGCTCTTACTTCTCAACTGGCCCGATTAGCTACTATCAGGACACATAACCCTTTCTCTCAATAAAAGAGGCTAGTGGTTGAGCAACTTAGGCCTGTCCAAAAGAAAACTACTACTAATAAGGGAAAAAGGTAAGCTGGTGCCCCGACTCGCCCAACTGGGTTCGACCTCTTTGAACCACAACTAACGACCTGTTCCCACAACTCAATTTTTCTTCACCTAGGTTTAGGAGTGAGATTGGGGTCATAATTCCTTATCGATGATGATGGTCAAGGCTAACTAAAGCAGTGCCCCTGAAAATAATGATGGCTAGATTCTTTATGTCTGGCCAGAAAAAGTTACTTGAGATGACTCAGTTAAAGGCTTTGAATGCCCTTACTTATTACCCCAATATGGTAAGTATCTATTTGAATTTCAACTACCTTTTTTTTTTAATTTAGGGTTTACATTTCTTGACTAAACTTGTCATTGTCACAAGTGAACCAGCTAGGATACCACTTCTACTAGAGGTTGGAACCATTTTTGGTGATCGAGAGGAGCTCTAAAAAGAGTAAGCAAGGTAGAGCTAGCTAAAACTTAGCTCAACTCTATGCAATCTAGGATTGAGCAGCTGATTAAATAGCTTGACGACAAAGATACGTAGCTTATGACAATTGTAGCTGAGAAGAGCAAAATAGACGAGCTGTTGTTACAAGCCAAATTAGATGCTCAAGTTGGTCAAGTCCACAAGCATAACATCACCATGACTTATGCTTGAATTGAATTCTTTAGGACGTAGTCACTTATTCAAAAAAAAGTTGTGCAACAATTCATGTTATGCTGGTGTTCCCATATAACATATCATATTCTCGATCGAAGACATAAAGGAGGCTCTTGAGAAGACCATAAAGCAGTTGGAATACTTAGGCTATCAAACCTGTCCTGAGGGTAGGGCGTAGATCAATCCACTTCAAATGGAGCAACTTGAAGATTATCCCAACTTCCCTTTAATCAAAGAAAACACTCTTGTGGTCAGGTTTGTTACTTTAGCTATGGTCAGAGCTTCGATTGCTATCTATCTAAGAATGGTCATGGTGGCTGATGAGTTTACCTTCACGAATGACTTTATATTCAATAGGAGGGACAACAAAGTCAACATCATTACTTTCTTTCCTCCTACCGAGCATACTTTCCTAGTGCATGAGGTAAGCCCTTCTCAACCTACATGGGTAGTACAACTGTTACTTATGTTAGTGCCCGAGCGAGAGGTTGAAGGTCCCGTTGCTATTGTTCGCATGCCTTCCTTTAATGAGCTCAACCAAGCTATCGACTAGGTAGCGACTTAATGGGTAGAAAGAGAAAGAGCATGATCAATTTAAGGTCGTAACTATTTTGGTCACTTTAATCAATTAAAGTCTATTCGCCTTGCGAGGCATTTTGATGTAATTAAACAATTTTTGTAACCCTATAATTGAGTGTTTCAATTAATGAGATGAACTTTCTGCTCATCTTTATGTCTTAGATTTGCTCATTTTCCTTTTATTGCTTTCATTTTTGTCGATTAGGCACCAATAGGAGAGAAAGGAAATATTTTGATTTCAAATAGCAAGTTGAGTAACACAATCCTTTGATGAAGGAAATGGGTAATGTTTAATTAGTTTAAAACAAAGTTAGTGGTCAATTATGAGATCGACTTCTAAAGGTATAAGTGAACAAATCTAGGGATATTCATATCAACTTGACCTATTTAAAATAAGTTTTGAAATAATCTTTGTTGTTGATTGTTTGGCCAACTTAAGGTGTCTTTTCCCCAATCAAATGAATTATCTTGGTTCTAGGGTTGATCGTAGACTAACATTATCAAATAAACTTCAAGTTCCTGCTCGAACACTTACATTGTGATACGTATATCTATGGATTGACTTCATTACATTGACTGACTACAGGGTTGAATTGAAGTTATGTTTGACTTTAATTGATTAGAACATTTATTGAATAATTAGGCTTGAAGCTATATTTGGCTAGGAGTTGTAGTTAACTTTGGGGTCGACTTGGTCTAGAAGCTTTAGTTTGTAGCTTGAAGTTAATTTGGCATCGACTACAGGGTCGACTTTAGATGATCAACTCATTTCATTTTGGGCTTGAAGCCATAGTTGTGGTTTGAAATCAATTTGATGTCGACTACAAGGTCAACTTTAAATGATTAACTCATTTATTGATTTAGGCTAAAAGCCCTAGTTTGCGAATAAGAATGAATAGTTGTTGAAATATAACTAGTTTTTATTTATCTGGAATCATGTTACAGTAAAATCGAGTGGAGACCTTAGTCTCTTAACATATACATTTTTTTAAATTGATTGCATTCAATGGTCAAAGGAGTTCTTTAGCATCCATATCTGCTAATTGATAGGAATTATGCTTCGCTAGTTTAACAACAAAGTAGGGGTCATGCTATTTCGAATCGAGTTTACCTACATTCCTCGAGACTTTGACCTTTTTGAGGATGAGGTCTCCCACTTTGAAGTTTTTTGGTCGAACACCCTTGTTGTAGTGCTATGATATCTTTGACCTGTATCTTTGCATTGTGGTATATGCTTGTTGGCACAGCTCATCAATTATCTCAAGGTTGAATTCTCTTTTAGACTTATTCTTGATCGAGCTGTAATAGAATACTTGAGCTATGCGTTATATCAATTCTATTGGAACAACTACTTCTGACCCATAGACCAAGTTGTAAAGATTTTAACCTATGGCAATTTGAGATGTGGTTTTATATGCCAATGTTGTCTATCTAACTTACTCTAGATCCATCAAGTTGAGCTATGAGATGGTCAATGATAGTCCTGTTGGTGATTTCCATTTACCCATTAGCATTGGGTTCCCAATTGAGGAGAAGTGTTATCAAATTCCTAAGCTTTAGCACCAATTCATTATGCTTCTACTCTGGAACTGCATTTCATTGTCTGATATTAGTACTTTGGGTAAATTGAAATGGCAGATAATATTTTTCCATAGGAAACTTTTGATGGCGATTTTGGTTATCTTAAGCACCACCTTTACCTCGACTCATTTCATGAAGCATCTGGCCTTAATGATCATGACGTTTCTTTGAACTATGGTTTTTGGGAAATATCCGACTATATCTATCCCCTACTGGTCGAATGACCATGTGATCTGAATAGGCATAAAGTTGATGCAGGTTGGTGAGATATATTGGAATGGACCCAGCAAGATGGGCATTTTCTGGTGAAGTCGATAGTATCCTTTAGCAAAGTTGGCCAAAAATACCCATGTTGGATAACTTTGTGGGCTAAAGATCATTTTCTAGAGCAATCACCACAGATTCCTGAATGGACTTCTTGTAAGATCTCCCAAGCTTGCTCTAGTGTCAAACACCTAAATGAAGGTCCAAAACCTAATCTTCTATAAAGCCAACCATGTCATCAAGGGTAAACTTTGTTGCTTAACCTCTGAGTCTGCATGTTTATGCCTTATCATCAAGAGCTTTCCCTTCTTTTAAGTAAGCTTTTATTTTATTTTACCAAAAGAGAGCTATAACTTAGCTGAGGGTGAACCTTTTGAACTGTTGCTATAACATTTTTACCTTAGCTAAATACTTGCTATCGTAACTTTTTTAGCTTCAAAGTATCCTGTAAATTGTTCAGCGACCAGCTGGGAATTAATGATGGTTACTAACTGCTTAACTCTTCTATCAAAAGCCATCTTCATGATAGCGAAGAGGGCCTCATTTTCTACTTCATTGTTGGTGACAAAGTTTTCAAGTTTAATCACAAAGTCATATTTCTCGACTTGTGGAGAGCGAAGCAAAATACCTATTTCTTCTCTTAAGCAAGTTGTTGAGCTATCGATATACAAAGTCCACTCTAGGGAATCTTAGTCGAGTTTGTCAAGTAGGTCAAGTTTCTCTATGACAAAGTCTGCTAACACTAGGGCTTTTATGGCAGTTCAAGATTGGAAAGTGATGTCAAACTTCTCTAATTCGATGGCCCACTTCATCAACCTTCCCAATGTATCTGATTTTAATAATACTTATTTCAGTGATTGATTTGTCAAGATAATGAGAAAATGAGACTGGAAGTAAGGTTTTAATGTTTGAGCTATAGTAGCTAAGGTAAGGGCAAACTTTTTGATCTCTATGTAATTATGTTCTAGGCTCCACAATACATTGTTGCTGTATTACACTGATCAGTAGGTGTCATGTTTGGTCGAGACCAAAACTGAACTAATTACTATCATCAAACTACCAAATAGATATGCAAAACCTCTCCGACCTCAAGCTTAGCTAGCATTAGTGGCATCGATAAATATTGCTTCAATTCGACTAAGGCCCAGTCGCATTGCTCGATCTATTGGAACTTTCTCGCATTTCTAAGGATTTTGAAAAATAGTAAGCCTTTATTAGCTAGTCAAGTAATGAATTGCCCAAAGCTATGATTATTCTGACCAAACATTAAATATCTCAAACTGTTCGAGAGGGTGAAACGTTTAAAATTGCTAGGATCTTTTGTGGGTTTGCTTTGATGGCTCTTTAACTTACCATGTAACCCAAGAACATCCCTTATCTCACCCTATATGCTCATTTGTTGGGGTTTAGTTTGATGCCAAATGTTCTCAATATGGAAAATGTATTACTAAGGTCAATTAAGTAATTTTTTTCTTTTTCTATTTTAATAATCATATTATCCACATATACCACTATGGTTCTACCGATCTCATTTTTGAACATAACGTTCACAAGTCCTTGGTAGGTTGCACTTACATTTTTTGGCCCAAAGAGCACAACCAAAAAATAGTATACCCCATTAGGGACCACAAAGGAGGTCTTATCCTTGTCCTTGGGGGCCATGAAAATTTGATAATAACTTTAGAATGCATTTATCATACTCAAAACATCATAACCAATAGTGGAATCAACCAACAAATCTATGCAAAATAATAGGTAAGGGTCTTTAGGATAAGCTTTATTCAAATTGATAAAATCATTACACATTCTCTATTTTTCCTCATTTTTAAGGACAAGGACTACATTATAAAGATAACTAAGATATTGAATTTATATAATATATCATATCTCTAAGAGTGTGTTAACCTTCTCCTGAATAATTTGGCATCTTTCAGCATTGAAGCTCCTAGTCTTCTACTTGGCTAGCTTGAATAAGGGGTCCATGTTTAGGTGGTGGATGATGATGCTAAGGTTAATTCCTTGTATGTTAGTAGCCTTCCAAGCAAAAATATCAATATTTTTTCTGAGGAAATCGACTAGCAAGCACTCCATGTTGTTCCTCAAATCTATTCCAATCCTTGTGGTCTTGTCTAGGTTTTCAAGCTCGAGCTATATGGTCTTGAACTCCCTAATGGGCTCGACCCTAGTTTCCTCCAACTTTCTCTTCTTATTTTGTTATCCTTCCTCGGGTTTCACTACTAGGACATCTCCCAAGGGTTTCAATTTTGGTTGAGTCTTTTGTTTATTTATCTCAACTAAGATTATGTAACAACGCCAAGCTTCCTTCATGTTGCAAAGTTCATCAATTCTAACAGCAATCAAAAACTTGACCTTCATGTGGTAAGTCAAAACTATGGCTCTGAAGTCATTCTGTGCTGATTGTCCATTAACAGTATTATAAAAAATAGTACATCCACAACTAAGTAGTTAACCATGAGCGTTCTTTGCCGATTTACTTCTCCAAATGAAGTAGACAAGTTTATAGAACCTTTAAGAATGACCTTTGATCCACTAAATCCGACCAGTGGGGTACATATAGGCTCAAACTTCAACTTCCTCATATTTATTCTTTTCAACATCGACAAGAAAATTGTGTTTGGAAAGCTATTATTGTGAACCAATACCTTCCTAACATCAAAGTTGGCTATCTCAATAGACACAACAAAGGGGAAATCTAGCTTGTTGTTAGCATCTTGATTCCTGATGTAGGAGAGTTCACATCAAAGAAAAAGATTAGTTTTGTGCTAGTCGAGAGTTGGAAGGCTATTTCGACCAGAAAAGATTAGGTCAATTCTAGCCCCATTTGGTTTTACCTTTTTGCTAACATAGAGTCCCCTCTAATCATGCCTCCAACAATGGTGTCAATCACTCCCCTGATAGGTGGGCGGAGATCTTAGGCAGGCTATTTTTCTTTATCTTCCTTCATTAAGCTAACCGACCTTTCTCTATAGAAAGTTTGGTCAGTTAAGTCCATTTTTTATTTAGCTTTTTCATCAATAAACCTTTTTAGGTGTCCTTATGGAATCAGCCTTTCAATCTCATCTTGCAGATTAAAATAAACATTCATGTTATAGTCTTTTGCAAATGGAAATTACAGTATTTTTTGAATCTTGTCATTGCTTCACTTTCAGTCAATTTCATATGCTTCTCTAGGAGGCTATCATGTTGAATGGAAAATAGCACCTTCTTTCTAATAGTGTTCAATAGAGTGTAGTTATGAAATCATTTGATGGGAGATCAATGACTATCTTTATGCTATCTATTATCTTTCTTTTAGCCTTTTTCTTATTGCTATCTGGATTACTATATTTGAGTTTGTTTATGTCCTCCTAGGTTATGTACTTCTCTGTGAGGTCGAGCAACTCTTTCATGATTCTTGATCTCTCTCGAACTAACACATTGGCACATTTTTTATGTCGAAGACCCAGAAAAAGCACATTAATTAGAAACTCTATCTTAGGACTGTCAATCTTCAAAACCTCTATGTTGAATCCAGTGAAAAAAATCTCAAAGTGACTCTCTCTCACTCTACATAACTATGTGCAAATGGGTATGGAGGAGTTTCACCTTTCTTCGACTAGCAAACTAGTGGAGGAACTTTTTGCAAAGCTGGTCATATGAGTAAATTGATGTTGACTCCAATTTGATGAACTAGTTTAGAGCAATGCCTTGGAATGTGGTGACCAACATTTTAGCATAAATGTACTCATTGTGCCATAGAGATTCATCATGTGCTCGAATTAAAGTAGGTTCTTGTTTGGGTCAAATGAACCATCATACTGGGCAGACTTATAGGAACTTTGGCATTAATAGCTATACGCTTGTCAATTATCTCTTGTATGAATAATGACTCCCACTCTTGATGAAGTCTCGGTGCACCATCACAGTGAAGGTTCCTCTTAGTGTTCCTTCTCAAAATTTTTTCTTGATGTCTATTCAACTATTACACTTGGTGAGATACTTCTTCTCATTCTTCGTATTAGCTTGGGATAGGTTTTTGTTCATCTAAGGTTGTAGTTGCTTGAGCCTATTACATTGTGGGGCTTGAATAGGTCAAACGATGTGATTTACTAAATCAACCACTTTTTCTTAGGGGTTAGATCAAGTTTCTTCCCTTATGAAACCACTTGGCTTATCTTCTCATTGGGTAAGGGGACGATTTACATTTAGTCTCCCCTATTCTTTCATAGAGGCCTTTCCTCGTGTTGTAAAGGTTAGAGAGTGGCATTGGTAGTTAAGCTAGACTGATTGTGATGCCTATTGAGGGCAGCTGATAGTTGAGCTAAAATCTGGGCTGATATCTACTCATTTATCAATTGCATGAGTTAAAGTATGGTCAAAGTGACCACTTGTTCCAGCTAAGGGCAAGGTATAGCCATGTCTTGTTTTTGTTAGGGTCAAGGAAGAAAGGTTGAGGATTTTCTTTTCTCCACCATCTTTGAAATAGCTCACCTTGTGTTAATCATTTTTCTCAATTATGGACTTAATTTCCTACAAATGATGCAAAAATGATAATGGTATGAATTGTTTAGTAGTGTATTGAGCTAAAGTCTAATCCAATCAACTAGATAAGAGGTCAAGAAAGGGTTTTGATACTATAGATGGGTTGAGTCCTACAACTAATAACACACATTAGGCTAGCCAAGGTACTCTCAACTAAGGTACTTCAACGCTCTAGTCAGTATTTAATCGACCAAAAAATAGAGCAGTAGAGTGAAGCCTTTGAGTGACAATCGGCATACCTAGATGAAGGGTAGTAATGGGGTATTTATAGCTTTTTTGGAGAAGCTAATATGTCTATGGTGTCTTTGCATATACACAGAGTCATTTATCTTCTCCATTTTGTGTACTATTCCAGGCTGCGCCTCTTCCTGCTTCATAAGACATAGTGGTACATAGGGGCATGCACCATTTTGGTACTGCAAAATGATAGTAAGAGTGATGGCATGCATCATTAATACAAAGGCATGCCACTTGTCATATTATTTAACGTGGTAGAGATAGTGGTAGGAGGGCTGTTCTGTATGCTCTGATCGACCTCTTAGGGTCAAGATGCATACTAGCCTACGAGTCATCTGTGCATGCTCTAGTTGAAGAGATGGAACTCTGTTGGATTCAAATATCCCTTTAGTTGAGTGCTGAATAAATATTTGTAATCTAATCAACCATCCTCTAGTCGATTGGACAAGATATTGGTACTCGAGCGCAAGAAAAAGCCCAACGAGGTTAGGTTCAGTCTATAACTTGGCCGATTGCCAATAGGTTGGGGTTAATAACCAATTGGGTGGTCTCATGTCATATCTTATGCCTAGTTAAGTGTTATTGGATTAGGCTTGCTGGGCTATCTTATATCAGTATGAAAATTAAAAGATAATATATAGTAGTAAACAAATATTAATAGACCTATTCTACCTTTATGGGTTTAATGAAAAATCCATCTAAGCATACCCATAATACATATAAATTATTTAATGGATTGGACTCCAAAACAATTAAACATTTTATCATTGAAAGCCACCATTCAATATAATGCACCCTCAATATACAATCATAGTCCATCCTTAACCACTCGCACATATAACAAGTTAAATATACATTATCATGTTGCCAACCAATTGATAGAGAGAGAGAGAGAGAGAGATTATGTTCACATTTTAAATCCAGCAATTCAGATTAAATGCATATTTACATTCTATACAAGTGATTTACAATCAAATTGGTATAAGAGAATACGCCATTAAACATAGATTATATACATATTTATATCTCACATATGAGATACGTACAATCAAATTTGTACCATAGCATACTCCATATATGGCATGAAAAAATATGATCTACTAGGCCCAACCTTGCAAATATTACTCAGCTAGGCATACCTTCCTATCAAACCTAATCCAGCGTGTGAACAATTGTATACCTACAATTTGAGATTTTTCTTTTGGTTTGGCACTCTTCAGGTCTACAAGCTTATTACTTAGTGCTAACTATTTTTCTTAAAACAATCTATATAGACATTATAAAGATTTGGATTGTAAAAAAGGATTGAAAAAGAAAACAAATATAAAGAAACAATGCAGCTTGTTCATTTGGCCCTCATTAATGGAAAATACACTTAGATGTCTAAAACATTGATATCATTCTTTTTTTACTATTTTATTACAAAGACACCTTAATTATACATATGAAATTAGGCAATTAGCACTTTGCACCCTAAAAACACACTTAAAGATCACTTTGCACCCTCAAAACATAAAAATGACATAATGCACCCTGAAAATGTATTTTTGTTGGCAAGTTGCACCCCAAAGTATTTTTTGTCAAAATTAACTCAATTTAAGCAAGGGCAAAAATATCCAAACACCTTCTAGACAACTTTCTTACCATCATTTAATAAGGCAATTTTAAAATTTTATATAAAAAGTCAAAACTTCTTCATAAGTCCAAGAAAATGAAGATGAAAAACAATGGAATGACCAAACTCATGCCATCAATTAACTTATCCAAAAAAAAATTTGAAAAAAATCATGCCATCATTTAATCACTTTTATTTTCACTTCTTTTTTTTTTTATTCTAAAACTCAATTCCAAGTCTCTTTTCTTATTATTATTGTCATCATTTTTCAATTCAAAATTAGTACTTTAAAATGGCAAAGATAACACATTTTCTTACGAAAAGATGATTTCAATAAAAGAATTGCAAGGAAAAAAATTTTTCTTACCACAATCAGAAGGCTGAAGACTATTCCTCAATTTCCACACCATGGCTTTGATGGTAATTGAAATTTAAGGCTTATTTCCTGATATTTTGAGTTTTGATATGGTGATTGAATGATATGAAGAATATCCTATATGAATTTTGGGATGAACAACTTTTTTTGTTCCTCTTTTACACAAGTCAGTGTTTTGGGAGAAAAGTGAAGTAAATTTTGAATGTTTAAATGAGAAATTAATCCTAAAACGTGTTTGGACATTTTTGCCCTTGCTTAAATTGAGTTATTTTGAAAAACAATTCTAGAAGGTGCAACTTGACAAAGGAAATATATTTCCATGGTGCATTCTGCCATTTTTGTGTTTTAAGAGTGTAAAATGACTTTTAAATGTGTTTTTAGGGTGCAAAATGCCAATTACCCATATGAACTTTAACAAGAAGAATAAAAAATGGAAGAAAATATTCTAAAATTAAATCATATACAATTAAAATATGACGATTAATTATTAAATGATTACGATCTTGCGATTATTTCAAAAGATCAATTGTTCTTGATGACCTCTTCGTAATCAAAATTAACCGAATTGAAAATCCTTCATCAATTAATTTGTCATAAATAAATAACTATTTATTAAAATGTACAAAATTTCTTTGTTAAGATATGTGGTGCAAACTATTTCTACCTATGCTATGAGTTGTTTTAATTACCAATTACCTTACTTCAAGAAGTTGAATCGATGATGGTTGATTTTTGGTGGAGCAATAGAGGTAATCATAAAATTTATCAGCTTCATTGGGATATATTAGGACCAAGTAAAAAAGATGGAGGGCTTGGTTCTACGGATCTCCTGACCCTTAATGTGGCTATGTTGGCTAAGAAGGCTTGATGATTGATTCACCATCCTTAGTTACTGTTGAGTAGATTATCCAAAGCAAGGTATTTTCTTCATTCATCTTTTTTCAATGCGGATAGAGGTACCACGTCTTCATACACTTGGAAAAGTATTTCAGATGCCAAGTATCTTTTATGTGAGGGATTGAGTTGTAAAGTGGGTAATCGTCAATCCATCAATTTATTTTATGATTATTGCATTCGTATAGATCTTCATGTTTTCAGGTTTATTCTATGCTTTCCACATTATCTAAAAATTCAAGGGTTTGTGATGTAATAAATACTTTGCATGGCACTTGGAATGTTGATTTGATTCGAGCTCATTATGATGATGATGATGCCCATGCTATTCTTGTCATCCCCTTAGATGCATTGGCCAATTTGGATACTTTGATTTGGCATTATGATAAAAGTGGTAAGTTTACAGTTAAAAGTACTTATTTCTTGGGGCATGTTCTTTCACAACTATGTATACTTGATTTGGGAGGTTCTTCTAGTTCTGTTTGCTGTTTTAATTACCTTTACATTTGGTCTCTTAAACTACCACCTAATGTGAAAACTTTTGCCGGGAGAATGTGTTTTAATGCCCTTCCCACTTGTGACAATCTTGTGAGTCAGTGTGTATGATTTGATGGTTTTTGTCTCTTATGAGGAGAATATGTGGAAACTGCTATGCATTTATTTCAAAATTGCCATTTTTCTAAACAACTATGGACACTATCACATATTCCACATTCAGTAATTCTTGTCTTTGAGGGAAATATTGAAGATTGGTTGCAGTCAGCCTTTCATAATTTAGAATTTTCATAGTTTGACCTCCACTTGATTTTTTGTTAGTCGATTTAGTATTAAGAAAACCAAGTTTTATTTTATAAGGGAATTAAATCTACTTAT
>JACGDI010005604.1:249454-283197 GCA_014898725.1 Jacaranda copaia
CCAACAAAAATAATAAAATAAAAATTTGTTAGTTTCGAACAAAGGATAAAACAATTATCAAAGCGTGAACTCCTCTTCCTCATTTATTATTCCGATGTTGGCAGCAGAGAAAACCTTGGCCCTGGAGCCCTCTGGTTTGGCAAAGCCCAACTCTATTGTACCAGTGTTTCGGTCTCAAATTAACATCCGAATTCGCAACATGGGCTCTTTCATTCGGCAAAATTTTTATGCCCAGCTCGATTTTGCAAAAGTTTTCCTTTCCAGCCCGAACGATTAAATAATCAACTTTGAAGCGACCAATTCAACGCCGCTTAAGTGAAAGTACGAAGAACCAGAATTGCACATGAGAACAACGATGAGTTAATAACAAAAATATGACTCACTAGAAAAAAAATTATATAGTATAAAATCACTCTAAGTACACATAAGAATTTTTATTATTATTTGATGATACCAAATTTTATTTTATATTAGAGGAGTTTGAATGACTTTCAAATACTCTATAAATTATTTTCTCTCAAACCCAACTGTAAACATAAAACTCTTCATCTAGAGTGCAGGAGGGACAATATCTTTCAAAGTTATGCCTTTCATATTTGTAACAAATTTGTGCATTATCAAATAACACCATTCGTCTATGAGAATGATGGTTACTTGCATCCTCCTAAATAAGTCTCCCAGTTGAGAGTTTATAATGATATTAAATCTTCTCTAATATCAAGAAAAGTAGATAATTTTGAAACACACACACACACACATATATATATATATATAAGTTGTTTTCTTCTCTTGCCCATTGAGGCAATTCATTTTTTTCGTAAGGATAAAATTTTTCAGGGTAAGACAACACTTCAACATAGTTAAATTTTCAAATAGATTTAATCATCATTAATTCCTGAATATTTTTGCTTACACTATATTGCTAAAAAAAAGAAAGGCCATTGTTGACTGTTGTTTAAGTTCATAATGCCTATTATGCCATTGAATTTAATCCAATGAAATGTATATTAAAATTATTGCTTCCCTAGTACAATAATCGTAAACAGGAAAAATGTTTTACATATAGACGAGAGCTGAAACATACAAATAAAAATGAAGAATCATGCCTTTGTGTTGTGGGAAGCTATTTTCTCTTTCTTTCAAATCCAATAATAGATTTTACAAACAAAATGCCTGATTTAGATGAAAAAGGATAATTGATGGTGGCAGACCGCTTCAAGAATTTCACTTGTAATCTTTGCGAGTTTTGACCGACCACACAGTCATGCTAAAGTGAGATTAAGGAAGCCACAAAAATACACGCAAAACGCATTTCAAATAAAAATCTTGGTCGCATACTTACCGAATTTTCATCATTAGGTCACGTGGGTGTGAGCTGGACGGACCCCCTCCGACAAAAGACACACTACTGAAACTTGGACTAAACAAAGCCGCTTAAAATTACTTTAACGCCCTCTCCCCCTCCCCCTACGGGATGGATTTCTCTGCTCAATCGGAAAAGCATTTCTTAAGCGGGGAGGAAAAAAGAGTGGAACAATAAAAGCAACTTAGAATAGCTGAAAAGCAGCGTTTGGTTTTATTTTCATTTTCATTTTCAGTTTTTAGTATTTCTAAATTGATAAAAATTAGTTATGTGATCTGATGTGATGTGATGTGATGTGTAAATAAAAATATGTTTGGATGAAACATTTGAAAATGTAATAATTATGTTAGTTTTAATAAGTTATAGGCGGAGAGAGATGAAGATAATGGAATAGAGAAAGAAGATATATAGGTTATTGAGAAAAAAAAAATATATATATATATATATTATTGGAGAATGTGTTTTGAAAATAAAAAATAAAATAATGTTGAATGAAAATAATTAAACAGTGATGATTTTTATTTTTTAAAATAATAAAAAATTGTGAAAAAGGGCATGTAAAAATGAAAACACACACTATCTTAGTAAAACCAAAGTCAAGTTCTGTTTCCATTAGATAAATTCGAATAAAGCGAGCTAGGTATTAATTTGTCACTATGTCCAAACTTCCTTTTGTCCTCTACAGTCCCGATTGATATCCTAACTGCTCCTCTTGGCTTATTCTAAGTGGGGTTTGCTTCTGATCCTTCCGTCAGCAGATTTTTACATTTTAAGTTAGAAAAGCCATAAACATATTAATGCACATTAATCGTGTTTGCACTGAGTGAATGGATGGGACATTTACCAAGATGGATATGGTTCCACGTTCAAAGCCAACCTTCATCCCAATGCATTTAGATTCCTTGCTCTTATCACCTCTGACCTTTGTCAATGTTTCACTAATTTATTATTATTTATTTATTTATTATTATTATTATTATTATTCACATGGAAAATTTGTTTTCTTAATTAAATTTAATTCAACTCGTCGCCGCATATTGATTTTGTAACTTTCTGTCCTCATTAATTGAATTTGAACAAGAATATTTTCACTCATTTACGTCGATTATTTTATTTTTCATTAAATTAAGTTCAATATTTTTTTATTCAACATGTCAATTGTTGCAGAATTTTTTTGGACCACTTGTCATATGCATGATGCATTCTAAATTATCTCTACACAGGTCGAATCCTCTATTACAATCTCTATTTTATATTTTATTTCGTTTTATGCGTAAATTAATCTTAAGTGTATTATGTATCAATATTTGGACTATGTAAGAGGGTATTAACTGTAAATATCAAAACATTATTAAAAAAATATTAAAAATATTAATTTTCTGTTACCACATTTAATATTTGATTTCTAATGTTTTAAAAAAATAATATTTTTGATAATTTTTTTAAGTAATATTTTAAATATTCGCAAGCAATATTTTTTAATTGAATTATTTTGCTCATTATTTGAATCTAAATGAAAGAATGGGATTGGGACGAATAATTATTACAAACTTGTTTGCATTTAGATTTAGTAATATGTTTTTTCATTTTTCTAATATTTCAACCAGTACAATTTACAAAACATTTTATTAAATTTTTCGGATCATTGTTTTTTTTGAGTGAATATATATTTTTATGATTTGGCAATAGACTACAACTTACATATTTTTAAACATTGTGCTCTTTTCTTGTTTAAAAAAAAACTATGCATGCAAAAACCGTGTGCATTATTGTTAGTTTTTATAAAAATAATTAATTATAAATTAAATCCACTAAAGACTCGTTTGCTTCATTGGATAAAGTTTGATAGATTCATTTTCAAACTTTGTCTCTTGTTTGCTTCACATTTTTATGGTCCATGATATCTTTGTGGCCCGATATGGTATCATAGACCAAGCTGATTTATGGATCATGCCAAGATAGCTTGATTTATTATCCATCCTTTTAAATTTAATATGATAAAGAATAAAAAAGTCATTTTTGTCCCTCATATGAAAACTCTAACTTCAATACCTTCTTAGAAGTTATGACATTTTAGACATTATAAAATATAATCACATTAAGTAACCTTGCCAATCAAATATTAGATAGTATTAAGTATAGGATATCACTAATTTCTAAAATCCAAGCAAATAATAGATTATATGATTTTTAATATCATTTCTAACTTATATATCATTAACATATTAATCCCTCATAATCCTATATGCCGAAACAAATAAGTCCTAAATATATAGTAATTGATAAAGTAAAATATAAAATAAAAAATGAATTAAAATAGATAATTCAATGTGATGGAATGTACGTGGTATCCTTATTCAACATGGTTCAATTTTTGTCTTAAAAAAATTTGGCATCATGACCGATCTCGCAGTGGATTACACACACAATGTCGCCCATTGCTCATCAGATTGGAGATTGCAGATGGTAAAAGCACAAAACTAATACTATGTTGTTTTATATTTTGGGCACTTTGTAAAAAATAATTTAGAGGAATGAATTTTGAGAGAAAATTTGAAGAATCTGTCAGTGTTTTTTTTTTATTTTGGGAATATATGAAAAATAATTTGAAAATGAATTATTTGTTTCTTTATGTTTTGGAGAAAGATAAACTTTACTATACATATTAAATCAGTTGCTTTTTTGTTGGATTTGTAGTGTGAAAGTGAATTTTTTTATATATTAAATGTATGTATATTTATAGTTGAATGATGTGTATGTATGTGTATATATATTCGTAATGATTGAAATATAAGTTTAATTAATTTAATTGATTATTTATTTTAAAATTTATATTTTTTTATAAATTTAACATTAGTAAATGATGTGTTATTTAGAATAAAATATATATTAAAATTGCTCATGATGTGAGGCCCCCAATTAGGTTAGTCCCAAGTTGAGATATCAAATAATTTAATCTTACATCAAAACTTGTAACATGAATATTAGGCCCAAATTTTTTTTTTCAACATCATAACAAAACAAGCATTGAAATTTACATCTTAATTGATAGCGTTATCAACAACATTCAAAACTAAAACTATTCTTCAGAGTAATACGCATATATTTATAGTCCCGAAACATCCTTAATGTCTCTGACATATCACATCATCTCTAAGGTTCACATGCAACATACATAAAGGCCAATAAGTACATATTCACATCTAATTATGACAAAATAGAACGTCTCTTCAAGCTTGAGTTGAACCTTCATTCTTAATCAAGCCTACCTACAAAATTTAAAGGAAATGGGGGTAAGTCCAAAGGACTTAGTGAGGGATATACAGATAAGTAATAATAGGAATCTATCAAGGTAAGAGAACATCTTAATAGATTTGAAACAACAAGCAATTCGGTTCAAGCAAATATGATGAATGCAACAAGAAACTCTCCTGCCTTATTGCTCCAATAGTAGTTTACAAACAAGCAAGAACGAGTACAACAAGCAATCCCTAACAATATATGCATTCTAATAAAACAAGTAAGACAGGCATATATTTACCTTATACCATTCAACCAAGCATTTTCAAGCATGACAGCTTAGCATACAATTGGTGTGCCCATATGAACTGTATGGCGCACTGCCGATACGGATTGTTAGCGTATTGTGAGTACCTAAGCAGACTGCTTAGCGTACTACTGATACCTAAGTGGACTGCTTAGCGTACCATGGACACCTAAGTGGACTGCAAGGTGTGTCCCATATATCCCAGCATTCCATGTAGGATTGGCACTCGACCTAAGCACATTTCTCCAACAAGTACAATCAGGTACAGACAAGCAATTGGGGTTACTAACAAAGCAATACATTTTACTAACAAGTACAGATAAGCTAACTAGCCAAATAACAGGTAAAGTACACAAGCATGCCGACAAAGCATCTTGTAACAAATCCAAGATAAATAACAATCAAGAAAAGTATGAAACATGACATAAAGGAGTTTTAGGCACTAGAACAATCAAGAACAATTCAACAGAACAATACAAGTCCAAATCCTACATAAAGGTATACAATCAAATGATTCAAATATGATCAATCTACTATCTTGTATGGTTCTCAAGTAAATGAGCAAGAACAAGCAATCAAGATTACGAGTAGGTACAGACAAGCACATTAACCCTTACAGGGGCTTTACCACAAGAACAATAAATATAATGAGGCCAAATGGCTAACCCACATAGGGATTTTCAACAAATACGAGTAAGCTTATATAATCAATAACCCAGAGTGGGAGAAAACCTCACCTCAGTTAGCGTAGAAAAATGCAATCAAAGGTTATAGTTATTGATCCCTAGTTTCCACCTCTTCATCACCTAGCCAAGGTAGCAAAATCATAGTCAATACCCATGTTTAACTTTCTAGTATATCATATTAATGCTTATAGAATTCAAGAATCTTTAATTAACCTATTAACATGATAATTTAAAGCTTAATAATTCTATCAACTCAACAAAATAGCTTATAACATCAGTGTTCCTCAAGTACGATCAATTCTCATTTTCGTTCATATCATTTCATTATTTAACCCAACATCTTATCAATAGCATAATTCTACGGTTACCTCATCTTATATACAAAATTAAAGCAATTATAATCAACATTAATCTCTAGCTAAATTTCCATCTCAAACACCATATTAACTCACAATAGTCCTCACTACCATAACTAAGTTCAACTTAGGATTATACATAATTCAAGCCCAAAGTTCATATCTCTCAACTCCATGCTCCTTGCATGTGTAATCAATTCATATAGGCACACATATCATCTCAAACGCTATTTCTAGATAAAGTACAACATATATTACATGCATGTATATATATAACATGCTACAACCAAAAATTAATTTACATTCCACCATCGAGGGTCCAAAATCACAAATCGATAATACTAGAGTGTTCATCGCATCTTGGAGACGACATTATCTTTCCATCGCCGCTGCCACCAACAAAATGCAACACCATCGCAAAAATGTTCCTCTAGATGAGAGGATTCTACTGTTGTCTTCAATTTTAAGTTTTGAGGTTCGTAGACATCGAAACAAGCTAAAACAGCTACGGTTTCTCTTTTCTCCACCACCTTCTAATCACCATGCCACCACTATCAAAACCACCATGCAAAGGTACCATTGCACTTCTTAAGCTAAAGGCTTCCCAATCGCCTATCCAGAGCTACGTTTTGCCCTCCCTATCACTGAGAACTAAGAAACCCACAAGGTGGGTTTCTCTCAACTCTTTTGTCAGTGTTGTTCTATCGTTGTACGTGTGTATGTGTGTGTGTGTGGTTGGAGTGAAAATGGTGGTGAGAGGAGTGGTTTGGTGGTAGTAGGTTGGTCGAGGAAGGTGTTATTGTGAGCTCGCTAGGAAGAGTCAGCCTCAGCAAAAAAAAAAGAAAAAAGAAAGTGATGAAGGAAATAAAGGAAAGGAGATGAAGAAAAAAGCTTGCTGCACATTTCTTAAATCTCATTTTTTTTTCAATTTTGTAATTTAGTCCCTCAAGATTTTAAGTTATGCAATCATGCCCAAAATATTTAGGAAAACTATGATTAACCCCAATTGTATCTCATTCAAACCCCAAACTATTCAAAAATTTGCACAATCAAGTCTATAAAAATTATAATTTAACCCACAACACTTTTTAAAATAATTAATAATATCAAATTCATAAAATCTTCAAATAATGATAAGATAATATATTTTAAATAAAATCAATAAATTTTTAAGGGTGTTACAGACTCCCCCACTTAAAAGAATCTAGTCCTCAAATTCTCACCTAAAGCTTGGATGAGCTCAGGATATTGTTGGCGCATAAGTCCTTTTCTCTCTCATGTCGCTTCCTCGATGTTATGATTACACTACAATACTTTCACCCAGGGAATCTTTGGATTTCAAAGTTCTCAAATTTACCGATCTAAGATACATACGGTTTACTCTCCATAAGTTAGGTCACTTTTTAATTGCATGCTAACAGGTGATATGATGTGAGAAGGATCGGGGTAATACTTTAAGAGCTGTGACACATGGAAAACATCATGTATTTCTCCCAAATCCTGGGGTAACCTGAGATGGTACGTAACTGATCCTATTCTTTCACTGATCTTATAGGGCCCAACATACCTCGGGCTAAGTTTTCCATCCTTACCAATTTTTCTCACTCCTTTTATGGGAAAAACTTTGAGAAATACTTGATTTTCGACTTTAAATTCTAGATCTTTCCTTTAAGTGTCTCCATAACTCTTTTACCTACCCTAACCTGCTCTTATTTTCTATTTCATCACCTATACCTTCTTAATTATCTCTTATATCAGCTCTGGTCTTATAGTATCCAGAGACTGATTAGTATTGCCCCTATGTTCCTCCAGATCCCAGTATACTGGAGTTGGCACTTTCTATTGTATAGATCCTCGTACGGTGCCATTTTGATCATTGATTAATAGCTATTATTATAGGTAAATTCGATTAGCAGTAGATGTCACATCCAATTTCCTCCAAAGTCTAGCACACAAGCCCTAAGTATGTCTTCCGAAATTCGAATAACTTATTCTGAATAACCATTTGTTTGAGGATATGTGATGGAACAGAATTTAAGCTTTGCTCCTATATGTTCTTGTAGACTTTTCTAGAGCTTTGACGTAAACTTTGGATCTAGATCTGATACAATGCTGGCTGGGACTCCATGTAGTCGAACAGTTTCCTTAATGTACAACTCTACTAGTTTTTCAACCCGGTAGTGTGTTTCCACTGGCAAGAAGTACGCTAATTTAGTTAAGCGATCTACTACAACCTAGATACTATTGTATCCTCCTCAAGCAGTTAGTAGCCTACTTACAAAGTCTATAGCAACCTGCTCCCATTTCTAATCAAGAATTAGGAGTGGTTGTAGCAACCTTGAAGGTCATTAGTATTCTACCTTCACCAACTAACAAGTCAAACACTTTTGTACAAAATTCGTATGTCTCTCTTCATACCTTCCTATCAGAATTATTTCTTTAAGTCTTAGTACATTTTAGCTCTACTAGGATATACTGCATATCTCATTTTATGTGTCTCCTTCTTTCGGCACATAAATCCTTTTCCAGAACAAGAAGGTGCCTTGATCATCAATGTTAAACTCAGACTTTTCAGCACTTTTAACACTTTTCTTTCATTTTTGAATCCACTCATCTCGAGCCTGAGCCTGTCAAATCTCGTCATATAACTCTAGTTATACCCTTATCTTGGCAATCCAAGCATGCTGCATACATTTAAGCACATAACTCAACTTTATACCTCTAGATGTTTTTGTTTCCTGTAAGTGAGCCAACCCAGCTTTTTGGCTTAAGGCATCAGCCACTACATTAGCTTTGCTGAGGTGGTAGGTGATGGAGAAATCTTAGTCTCCTAGGAACTCCATCTATCATTATTGCCTCATGTTTAGGTCCTTTTGCGACTCCAAATACTTAAGGCTCTTGTGGTTAGTATACACATCCAAGATAGAATCATAAAGGTAATTCCTTCACTTTGATAGTGCAAATATGACCGCAGCTAGCTCAAGGTCATATGTTGGGTAATTTTCTTCATGGAGTTTTAATTTCCTAGAGGTATAGGTGATAACACACCCTCTTTGCATCAACATACATCCTAACCCCTTAGTGGAAGCATCTGTATACACCACAAGCCCTCTAAACCATCCAGAAGAGCTAGGACCGGATTTGTAGTGAGCTATTATTTTAATTCCTGAAAGCTCTTTTCACAGTCATCATTCTAGTCAAATAGCTGATCCTTTTGCGTCAACTTGGTCAATGGGCTAGCTATCATGGAGAAATTCTGAATGAATCTTTGGTAATAGCCAACTAATCCCAAGAAACTTATAACCTCTGTAAGGGTATAGAGTTTTTTGTGTGAATTGGAAAGGGTTTTTTGGAGATAAAATTTGAATGTTTTGAGAAAAAAATTGGAGAATATACCTGCATTCAAAAAAATTTTTGGGAGTTGGAAAATTTTTTGAAAAAATGCAAAATAACTTAGCGTAAGGTAACTTTTGATCAACTCTCAGTTTTACTTTAGCAAGTAATATCCCAATTTAACAACTCGTATAAATTAAGCCCAATCCCATTATTTCGAACAATTATTAAATATATGAGGTTCTCATTAGATTAAATTTTGTTCAAAATATGGTTTGACATGGGCCACCTAAATGCAATAATGTGAAATTTTAAGAGGACACCTATTTAAGATTAAAATGGGCGAATTCATGCAAAAAGGCATTTCATGCCCAATTACTTTTATCATTTATAAATGCTCGTGTTTTTAGTATGCAATTTTCACTAATTAATATTGCATGGAAGTGGAACAAGTATTTTTTGATAGATAATAATGTGTTAATTGATTCTCTCTAAAATGCATTTAAAGAGAATTTTAACTCTTGAATATTCTCAAAGTAGCAATTTGCGAGTATTTTTTTAAGTTTAAGTGTTCTTTGAGGTTTGGTATTTATAATTTTTTCTTCACTTAGACTCATTAGAGTTTTATTATCTTTCTTTATAGATTTAATCATTTTTTGGGCTATCTAAATTTTTTATTTAATTGATTGATTCAGTTCATTGAGCTTTTTTCTTAGTTTTTTTTTTTACTACTTTGCATTTGTAGATTTAATTATTAGTTTGCAATGGATTTTTCCATCACAAACATTCCAAATTTTCTTTTGTGACGGTGATCTCCATCACGAAATTGGCAAAACATTCGTGGTAAAATCCATTGTGAAAAAAGGAGTAGCAAAACCCCTCACAAAATTTTACGACCGGATTTTTATTATCACAAACTATGTCGCAAAACACTCTTTTTTTCTTTAATGACCCCCTTATTTTCAATAAAAAAATTTATTTGTTTATTGAAAATATATTATAAGGTCTAATTTTAATATTTACTTTATCTTAATTTGTTAAAATAAGGCTTTTTTATTGAAAATATATTATAAGGTCTAATTTTTAATATTTACTTTATCTTAATTTGTTAAAATAAGGTTGTCAATCTGATTGACTTTTCTTATTCACTTTAAGTGGGTATATGCAAGTGACCTACTTTTGTTTAAATTGAGGTCTGTTAGATTTCAAAATCTATAGGGTCTTTATGAGGTTCTTTGCAAGATAATCTTGGCATCATTTAAAGACCTAGCGAAAATCTTAGCCAAATTGAGAAGAGAGAGAAATAGAGAAAGAAGCAAGCTTTTAAAAAGAGTACTAGGATGAGTCCTTGAAATAACTTCCTATTTATTCCATCTTTTCTTTACTTTATTGTGTTTACATCTCATGCCTTCCATACTTTTTCACCCAACTCTTTAGAACTAGTAAAAACTTTTGGAGTCTCGTTGAGCCTAAACTTGTATGAGCACAAGTCCCATTTTGAGTCAAGCTTTGGAAAGAATCAAGAATCAACCAAGTATAGGGAGACGATAATAGAGCAGTCAATATCTTGTACCTGCTGAATGCCTAAGTGGCCAGTGAAGTACAATCAGGTAGGGGCCTATGGGGTGCTTGCGAGACACCAACGTGTACACTCATATGGTGCTAATTTTAGGTGATTAGCCACTATTATCGGCTGTGGAGGCTGGGTTAAGGACACCATCTTAGGTGGCCATAGGTTTTCTAGTCTTGTTTATGTTTGCATGGATTGTCCTCCTTACAGCATCATAGTGTATTATGAGTTTATGAACCCTTTACTAAATGCATCTTTAGACTAAATGTTAGAAAATCTTAGTGAGTCTCAAAGATTACAAGTTAATGAATAGTTCATGAGTTGTTTTCTTCATTAGAGTTTAAGTCTAGGTCAAGAGAAGAAAGCCTTTTTCATGAGGTGCCCAAAGATGCTCTCATCAACGATAATAGTTTTGCCCGAGTGTTAGCTATTAGAAGTTTACTCCATTCAAATAAGTTAAACATATTAAGATATTGAATATATGTCTATGAGGAGTTTGAGATATTTCTTCCTTGATAAGATGGTGTCACTTTCTAAAGGGTACTTTATTTAGTAGCTATTTCACTTGCAAGTTTTCTTTATCTCCATATCCCCTTTTGTTGAATGTATTGAGGAACTATGGAGTGTGTCTAAGTTAATTTATTGCTAACTTTTTCATGTCCTTCAGGTTTTGATAGCATTTGTCTGACTTAGGTTCGCCAATTTCTGTAGATAGTTATCATGCTTCGTTTGAAGCACATAAGGTGTCCAATGAGCATTTCATTCATACTTTCCCCAAGCTTAATAATAAATTTCGAAGAAGGTTGCCTTCCTTAAAGGGTCATTGGGAACATAGGTATTTTTTTTATTCGTGAGGGTTAGGGAACCCTTCATAAGTGGTGTAGCTATTCTTTCGTCCATCTAGGCCAAGGTTATTATGATCTTCATAAGAACTTTGTGGATGCAGAGCTATTCCAATTCTCTTTAATGTAACTTATATGTTTCTAGCATGTAGTTAGCAATTTTTCTTTTGATTAACTATTTGTGCACATGTTTAAGTTATTGCTTGTTTTCATTTATTATTGGTACTTACATTTGATCATGTTTTCGTTTGAAGTTTGAATCTACTAGGATTCAAGCTTGTAGAGCAGAAGGAGATGTATATAAGAGATATGTAGTGGAGTAGCATGTAGGGAGACATCACCAGCTAGGCAACGTTTGAGCCCACCAAGCTAGAGTGAGACATGTGCTCATCTATCTTAGGGAACATATTCTCATAGTGTATTTGGGAGCTTGAGGTGGTGCTTTTTGGTCCATCGTAGGTTAGCCTTATCCACGGGCACTTGTCCATGGGCAGTTTATCCTTTTCATGCAAATAATACCAAGGGACTTTTCCATTACAGTTTATGCCAGAGCTATAGCGTCAATATTTTATTAAGATGCAGATGAGGCTACCTTAAGCATTAATTACATGTGTGGTGCGGTGAGTGAGTATAACCAAAGAAAGTTGGAGTTATATAGTTTTTCCCCATTGACTGAGATAGTTGTTGGAGGCTTTGCGTAAGCATGTGTTTGTCTCAAAACTACGTTGATTTTCATTTTTTTCTTTCTTTTTTACAAGTTTTTACTTTCTCTATAGTAGTACATAGTTTTTTTTTATATCTTTATACCTCGTGCATTCGAAGGATTGAAACATCGTAGGGCAAATGTCCCCCCAAGCAAAGAGAGCTGTGTGATGGTGGTGTAGCTTAAACAGAAGGTCATCAAATCAGCTCAGTAGCAAGTTAAAAGAAGGAGGAGTTTGTGAAGTTGCAAAAGAAATATGGGCAGCTGAAGGTGTAGTATGCCAAAGTGATAATAATTACAAAGAAGTTTTTGGAGTCCTCTACGGGGAAAACGCTCATCAATCCTACTCACAAAGATGTAGTTAGAGTTGATGGCAATCTATGAGCAAACCATCTAGAGCTATTGTTGTATTTTTCCAATTAAGGATTTTTTAATGTTAGATCTTGCTACTCCAGTCTATCATTTTTTTCAAAGAGCCTGAAAGAGTGTTAGGGCCAATGTGAAGCCAATGATGGACGAGTTAGTTGATGCCACTCCTTAGAACTAAAGGGATTTCTTTAGAGTCAGGGCAGCATATATGAGCTTCTATTTTTTTGATGTGTGTTTAATTAGAATCACTTATCATTTTCCCTTAGCTTCAATAATACTTTATCTTGTCTTTTGGATTTGATTATGTTTTTTGGAGGCTGAGTGTTGGCTAGACTCTTTACTGTTACTATATATATTTACTCCTTTTTGTTCAAGAAACTTTTTTATTTATTCTTGTTTGCTCATCCACTTAGCAAAATGAATGACTATCAATTATTGCCATGATTTTCTTATTTGCACTCAGTCCTTTGAAAGATTTGTTTTATTTAAACTTCATTATTTTTGCGGTATTATTGTTATATCTTTAAGCCGTTGCATTTCATGCAATGGGTTTGCTTGTATAAGCCAATTATTATCAAATAGGTGCCCACTATCTGACACAATTAATAGCTAAATTTTTGTGACCAACCTCATTGAGAGGACACAAAAATAGTTCACTACTCTTCTATAAGGTCAATCAAATTATATGAAGAGTTGACAGGAATTTCCTGTCTCATGTTGTAAGTTAGAAAAAGAAGAACAGGTTAGCTACCTACTTGTTTACTATTTGCCTGGTGGAGAATTAAAGCCTCTATGCTTTTATCAATTGCTTAAGACTTAAGAGTATATATGAATATGAGCAACTAATTCATCATCCAAAAAAAGGCTCCCTAGATTATTTTAGGCAAGGGATCCTCTTGTGGTAATAAACAGTTAATGGAGATGGTGGAAAGATATGTAAAAGAGAAAAAAGTAAATAGAATGAAAGATAAAGAGTGAAATAACAATTACATGGAGACTAGAGGAAATATCAAGTTCAAAAATAGCAAAAAAAGTAGTTGCCTGAGAATAAAGGTTGAATAAGGAATTTGCAAATAAAGACATTGTAAATTAGCTTAGGAAGAAAAGAATCATTCATGGGAAGTAGTATACCATAACTATTACAATTTTTATATGGATTGGGGTCTCTACATAAAAGACTATTTTCAACTTAAAGATAAGATTGAAAAGCTAATAGGAAAAGGGCACATGAAGGATTTTGTTAGATGCAAAAGAAAGAGCCATCCTATTTCTACAAGTCTAAATTGCAATCTAGAAGCCAAGATTGATTTGAGATGGATCAAATGGGTTAGCCTAATGGAGGTCATGAGCCCAAGGAACAAGCATAGGAGTTTACTAGAGATAATCAACCAATGCAAAGAGTTATCAATATGATAGAAGGAGGACCAACAAACAGAGATTCCTCAAGGTATAGAAAAAGGTGTAAATGTATAAAGCGATTGGGACAAGCTACACACAACCAGGCACTTGTAGTTAGCTAAGTAGGAGAGAATATCACATTTGATACGACAAACGCTCTTGGATTGTGCACGCCTTATGATGACCTATGTTATAACTATATATATTACTAATTTTATCGTTCATAAGGTATTTGTGGATAAGGCTAGCTTAATTGATATAATATTCCTAGATGTCTTTAGGAAAATAAAGCCTAATGTAATGGTAAGTGAGCTTGTGAGCACTCACTTCTAAATTTTGGTAGTTCAAAGATAATGCTACAAGGTATTATATACCTTTCTTCTACTCTTGAAGTCAAACCTTACAAAACGACCCTATCTTGATGATTAAATATTTGGTTCTTCATGTACCCTTTACGTAAAACTTGATCAAGAAGACTTGTTCTAAACAACTTCAAAATGTTGGTTTCCATATATTACTTGAAGATGAAGTTTTCAACTAAGTCTAACTAGGAGAAATGAAAGTGTAACCAAAGAATGCTATAATGTATTCCTCATGATGAAGGAAAATAGGAGGATATGAGATGGTAGAAATTCACACCCAAAATAGGTTGACACCCAGCGTTCCAAGCCAAAAGGGAAAACAAGTAAAAGGTAAAAGATCAAAAGAATGAAACCTAAAGAGTTCAAGTTTATTGAATTTTGGCCTAATAAGCTTAGCACAACAACAAAGATAGGCTTTCAAATGCTTTTGCACTCAAAGACAAACTTGATTGAATGTCTACAAGGGAACACAGATCTATTTGTATTAAATTCATCATATTTTGATGGCATTGACTTGAGCCTAATAGTTCACTGCCTCAATATTAATCCTGAAGCAAGATTAGTAAGATAATTGAACAATAGTTTTAGGCTGAGAGAAACCAAGTAATAAAATAAGAAGTGAATAAACTATTTGATGCCAGGCACATAGTGGAGGTTTAACATACAAATTAGTTGTCCAACATGGTGGTGGCTTTTAAAATAGGGGAAAATGAAGGCATGCACATAAACTTCACAAACTTGAATAAAGCATACCTAAAATACTATTACCCTATATCATGAATTAATCACTTAGTGAATTCTACGATAGATAGTGCCATATTAAGTATGATAGACCCTACAAGAGGTATTGCTAAATTTTTATGGTTGAGTAGGACTATATCCAAACTTCATTTGTAGCAGAAAAGAAAATTTATTACTATAAGATGATGTTGCTTTGGCTTGAAAAATGCAAGTGCTATGTAGTAAAGAATGGTGAATAGATAGTTCAAAGACTAAATTGAAATAACCATGGAGGTATTTATTGATGACATGTTGGCTAAGAGTTTAGTAAATAAGCATCATGTAGATTACCTTGAAAAGACTTTCAGCATTGTGAGGAAGTATGGGATGAAGCAAAATATAGTGAATGCACTTTCAAAAGTGGGAATAGGTTTCTTAGCAAATAGAGAGGCAAAGAGGTAAATCTAAAGAAAATTGAGGTGATTATGAAGATGCCCTCACCTAAGCAATGAAGGATGCTCAAACATTGGCAAGTAAAATGGCAACATTACCATATCCTTTTGAGGTCTCAGATAATAAAGTACCATTATTTTAAGACTTCAAAGATGTTAAAGCTTTTAAATGGATAGACGCATGTAAGTAGGCATTACAAGCAAGCATCAAGAGTAGTTTAGCTAACACATCATTTCTTGCTAAATTAGTGGATGAAGAGACCCTACATTTATACTTAGCCACATAAGATGTTGCAATAAGTGCGTTCTTACTAAAGATTGAAGAAAAAGAGCATAAGCCAGTGCATTTGTGTTAATGAATCTTGAAGGGAGCTGAGAAAACTTGTTTTGGAATAAAGAAGCTTGCATTTGCTCCAGTTACAACAATAAGGAAGTTGCAACCATACTTTTAGTCTCATTAGATTATGGTGCTTACAAATCACCTTTTGAAGATGATGTTGGACAAACTAGGCATTTTTGAAAGAATGTTGAAATGAGGAATAAAGTTAGAGGTTTTCACAATTGACTATCAATTAAAAACTACAATTCAATCTCAAAGTCGTAGCCAACTTTATGATTGAATTAACCCATGGAGAGCTTGCAAAACGAAAGAAAGAACATGTCTAAATGCTCCATACAGATGGGTTTTCTATGATAAAAAGTGGAGGAGCTAGAATATTTCTACAAGACCCAAGAAGGGTGGAGTTAGAGATTGTCCTAAAATTTAAATTGAGGTCACAAATAATAAGGTAAAATATAAGGCTTCGATGACAAGATAAGAATAGAACAAAATATGAAAGTTATTAAAGGTTGCAGCTTGTACTGATTCTTAATTAGTAGATCAATTCGAGAGTGCATATGAAGTTAGTGTATACAAAAGGCCAAACCACATCTGAGACGAAATCCATAAGCACAACCAATTAAAAATCACAATGGGCGTCTTATTCAAAGTACAATGAGAAGATGAATCCTAAGTTAAAAGAGGGAAAGATCATGACCAAAATGAAGCAAAAAATAAAGAGAAAAGTACATCTTCTTCCTAAAATCAAAGAGTTTATGACATTAAGTATTTTAGGTGTTTAGGAATGGTACATATTACTTCAGAACATCCCAACAAAAAAACTATGATGTTGTTGGAAAATAAGATTGTTGAAGCATAAAATGGAAATAATGATTGCAAGTTAAAGCTATCCTTAAAGATTGTTCTAACACTAAAATAGCTAAAACCAATCAATCCTTGGCAGTTTTGATGGCCTTACACATGCAAGTTAAAGAAAATAGACATGAAGAAAAATGGAGAATATTTTTCCAATAGTTGTTGTGTACAAGATCGAGTTTGTGGATTGATAATTGATGGTTGAAGTTATATAAATGTGGCAAGCAAATTGATGGTAGTAAAACTTGGTTTACCCACAACGAAGCATCCATGACCATACAAGCTATAATTGCTCAACAACACTGGTGAAATAAGAAAACAAAGTAAGTTTGGTGCCCTTAACTATTGGCAAATACAAAGATGAGGTCTTGCATGATGTGGTGCCAATATATGCAAGTTATGTTTTTGTTTAAGAGTTCTTAGAAATTCAATAGGTATATTGTACATAATGGAGACAACAATCGATATACCGTCAACAAAGAAAGTAGAAGATCAATTTTGTACCATTGTCACCCTAACAAGTCCATGAGGAGCAATTGTATATCAAGTAATTGACAACTCCAAACACCAAGAAAATAGATAGCATAGCTAGGATAGATAAAAGAATAGTGGAAAAAAATGAGCAAAAACTTAGTGAAAGTGAGAGAGAGAGAGAGAGAGAGAGAGAGAGAGAGAGAGAGAGCTCAACCATGGTAAGCAAAAAAGAGAAAAAAGTGAGTTATGCAAAAAAAGAGATATTAAGAGTATTTGTAACTTAAACAATGCAATAATCATGATTTTGCAAAAGGAAGCTTGTTTTCATAATAATAACCTTGATGATTCCTTGCCTAGTGCAGCTGTTTAACCTTTGTAGGAATGTTGTGACATCTTTTCTAAGAAGTTGCCACTAGGTTTGCCACCAATAAAGGGGATTGAACATTAAATTGATTTCATATAAGTAGTACCAGTTTCAAATTGGTCAGCTTGTAGGAGTAGCTGCAAGGAGACAAAAGAATTACAACATCAAGTAAAGGAATTTCTTGACAAAGGACATATGCGTGAGAACACACATCCTTATGTTGTACTAGTGTTGCTAGTCCCAAAAAAGGATAGGACATAGAAATGTGTATGGTTAATAAGATCGTGGTAAAATATTGATATCATATTCCCTGCTTAGGTGATATACTTGAAAATTTGCATAAATCCATCATTTTATCTAAAATTTACTTAAAAGCAGTTACATCAAATATGCATGAAAGTGATATTCTATTTATTAAAAAAATTAAATTATTTTCTATTAAATAATAATTTAAGAATATGGCGCAATGGATGATGGGGGAACTACCTGTAGGAACCTACTTTAACTACTAGTAAGAACCAACTTTGAAATCTTACAACCGTGTTATAGTGGCAAATTTCTTAACTCACTTAGTAAGGTAGTAGTTAGACCTATAAGACGATGAGTGGAAAACTACCTTTTTAAGAAGACCAAGCATGGTGATTAGTGGTATATTTAGCTTAACTAATGTGCCTAGCACATTTATGCACTTAATGAACCACATCCTGCATGCTTTCATAGGAAAATTTGTTGTTGTATACTTTAATGACATTTTAGTTTACAACAAGAATGGCATGAGCATATTGATCACTTAAGGAGTGTGCTTGAGATTTTAAGATGTAAAAAATTTTGTGCTAACCTTGAAAGGGCATCATTTGTGAGAAAATGAAGGTAATTAATGAATGGCCAATGCTAACCAACCCTTTCAAAGTAAGGAGCTTCCATATCCTAACTGGTGTTGCCAAACATTTTTGAAGCATTTCAACATAATTATTGCTTCTTAAATTTAGATAATAAAGAAAAAATTGGCTTCTAGTGGGAGGAAACATAATAAAAGGCATTTGACATTCTAGTGGAGAAGCTTAGTATACATCCTCGTTATTTTCACTAGAGTTTAATAAAACTCTTAAAGTTGAATATGATGCATCTAGTATTGGTATAAGTGCCGTTCTCATGCAAAATAAGTGTCTAGTTGCCTACAAAGAAACTTAATGGAGTTGTCATGAATTATTCTACTTATGATAAGGACATACATGCTATAGTAAGAACATTAGAGACATCAAGCACTATTTGTTGTCCAAGGAGCTCATAATACATACAAAATTAGGCTATAAGGATTTTAATGCAGTGAAAGTTTGTCCCTCAGAATTCCTTTTTGCTTTTCAAAATGTTTAAGTCTTTTGCAAAAAAATAGTTTTAGTTACTACTGGACTTTATAAGTACTAATTAAGATACCAGTCATATCAGTGATAAGTACAGTAGTAAAACATAAGTAAAATGACACTGATATTTATAGAGGTTTGGCAAGCTTACATCCTCTAGTGAAGCTTTCACTTAGGATTTTAAACTTGTTAAACTAATAAATATATAAGAATATTTTTATAAATGATAATAGTAATTTGATAATAATAAACAACAAATGATTAGAAACACCCTAACGAGGTGAAAAATCAACTTTTTGCAAAGAGCTAAATCAAAATCTTGGATAGGATGAAGCAAATTTCAGAGCATTGTGAAACAAGTTGCTTGTAAATAGGCTTGGAGGAACTTCTACCAAATTCACTTACAAAATCTTTATGGACTAATGCACGAGTTGCTACCACTCCATATGATAAGCTCTAGTCTCTTCTTTCAGACTAGAACTAAGAACATTACAGAATATTTCAAATAGTGCCATCCTACTAGTTTCTTCACCTTAAAATCCTTAGAGTAACCAAGCACTAATTTGTTCTCTTTACGGGGTCCTTCAAAGCAAGTACGACTCTCATCCCTCTTCACCACTAGGTTCTTCGAGACATAAACCGCCTTGTCCTCATCTCCTTAAGGTCTGTCAAAGGCAAGTTTCACTTGACCTTCTTCACCACAAGGTCCCTAAAAAACTTATGTAGAGCAAGGAATTAACAATACTTAAGCACAAAATATATATGAGAGTATCACATAACGTCTCAAAATACTTAACAAAAGTCTCCTGACCTAGTTATTCACTTTTTAATTGCTACATAATATCACTTTTATATGCTTATGTTCAATGTCTATAAGTTCTCATTAAGCCAAGAATCTATTGGAATTAAATAAGGGAACAAGATAACTTTGGTAATCATACATTTACTCCTCAAATAGTAGATGATTCAATAATTTCAGCATGACGTGATTTCTTTCCTAAAGGATGCAAATCAAACTAGAATCTTCAAGAGATCTGTTATTTATGGAAAGAAAATTCCAACACATGATAGATACCAATAGATAACATCTAAACAAATTCCAACAGATAATATGGAAATTCATTCATGCTTTCAGCACATAATCATAGGAAAGTAATTTTGTCATAATTAAAATATCAAAAATCATTGAAGGTTTAACAATCTCCCCTTTTTCGATGATGAAAAGATTTGAATAGAGTGGAAAGCTATCACTTGAACTCCCCCTATCTATGTGCTTGGTTTTTCCAACTTATGCTCCTCTTGTTTGTTGTAATTTGTGCTTTTTCTGCCCATATACTTAATAAACTAGGCAAACAATAAATACCAGCATATTCTATATAATTAGTCTTATTAATCACAAGCCCAAACATCAAATGATTGATCATCCAAAATAATAACTTTTTATAGGCCCATAAAGTTTAGTTCTGTATAACAAAAGTTCCATCAGATAGTCAAAATAACAAGAGTTCCAACAACATTATAAGTTCATCTTTTTCAAATTTCATATTTTTGTCTCTCCCTTTTTATCATCAAAAAGAGCCTAAGATGTATTAAAAAATGACCTAACCTTTTCTTTCAGTTGTTTCACACTTGAACAAATGTGACTGGACTTTTGAAGAACATGCTCAAGCTTGTAATCTACTAAATCAACAAATATTTCCAAATGACTTGCAAGAGTTTCCATAACTTTGCTAAGATCATCTATCTTAGCTTCAAGTCCAGTGTCTACTTTACTGACTTTCCCTTGAGCCCTTTTTAGTGTTTTAATCAAAGTGTGGCAAATAGGGCTAGATTCTTCATACTCAAAGCTGATAGAAACTGAAAGTTTAGATTGATGGGGGTGAAGCTTGATACTGCTAGGAGTTTTACCAACCCCTCTAAACAACCCATCATTCTCATTGTATTGAACCTTCATTTTCCTAATGCTAGCAAGATCTAAGATTTTATGATCACAGTCCCCTTCAATCCATTCTTTTGATAAAAAAATGTTGTCATGTTTAAAGATATGAGTAAGGATCATGGAGTAGGGAAGATTTTTGGCTTGATGGAAGAAGGAATAGACCATGAATTTTAGGATCATGAAGCCAAGATTAATTGGTTCCTATCTAACAACCTTAGCCATCACACAAAGATTCATGGAATTAAGATAAGTGGAATGACCACCATTTGATACCAAAGAGGAAAGGACAGTACAACTTAGTATTTTGTGAAGTAAAATGTATTCAATCTTTAGTTTGTTTAAAGCACCCCACTTGATAAAACAAATTGCTTACCACCCCAACATATTTTGGTGATTTCATCATAGGAAATATTAGCTTCAAAAAAGTCTCCAAAATTAAAGAACTTAGTTCCATCATTAGGAAGATTAAGTATAAAATTCACTTTTAACGAAGAAAGCACAATTTTTTTTCCAAACACATAAGACTCAATAGAATTATTATTTTCAGAGTCAATGAAATTAAAGTTTGAATAAAATAGCTTCACCAAATAGGAATAGGATCTTTCGTCTAATTTCATAAAATTATCTCATTTCAATTTGCACACAAGATCAATGGCAGGAGATTAAGGTAATGAATCAAAATTAACTACTCTTCCTCTATTTAAATTTTGCCTAAATATTTTTTAATGAAAATAATTTTCAACCTCAGTAGAGTGGAATTTGAGAGAAGAAGGGACTTTACCAAAGTTCCAGGCAGTTCTTTCTTCAGGTTTGACTAGAACAGATGATTTAGGGCTTGGCATATCCTCATTCGAACTACTTGGTTTTTTAGGAGAACCCACGAACATGTCCTTAATACCATGTTCCTTAGATGCCAAGAACGTAGGTTTATTAGAAAAAGATGATTTTCTTCATCATTAGAGCTTGAGTCATTGTACTATTTAAGCAGAAGAGGGGCTTCGGATACTTTGAGATGAGCGACTTTAGAAAAGGAAGAGGGAAGTCACTTTTTCTTTGAAGTTGAAGGTCCAGTTGATTGTGTGTTTCCTTTCTTCAGCATTTTTTAAGGAAGATTAAAGATTGAAGATGAGAAGAAAATTTTTTGCTACAAATGTTTGCGAAGAAGACGAAAATGCAGGTGAAGATTTTTTTACATGTGAGGGAAGATAATAAATTAGCTTAGAAACGAGGAAAGCTTTGAAAATTGTAATGTTGGAAACTCGATCTTTTATTAAACATAATGGCTGATAATTTTGGCAAACAAAATTGGTAATGGAGGATGGAAGATTGAACACATTACCATGCAGTTTTTAAGAAGGAATAATTGCCAAGTTTAAATAAGTTAATAAATCTCGCCAAAATCATATTTTGATTTAATTCCTAATTTTTCTCTAATGAGCACAAATTGTTTTTCTTCCAAAACATTGGTAAAAATATCTGCAAGCTAATTTTTAGTAGAAACAAAATCAATTGATATATTACCTTTATTTAAATGTTGACACAAGAAATGATGTCTAATCTCAATATGTTTTGTGTGTGAATGAAGAACTGGGTTTTTGGAAATGCTAATAGCACTGGAACTACCTCATAAAATGGTCACTTAAGACACATTAATACTAAAATCATGCAAAATATGTTTCATCCATAAAACCTAGGTGCAACAATTTTCCAAACCCATGTATTTAGCCTCGGTTGTAGATAATGCAACTACGCTTTGCTTTTTATTGTACTATGAAACTAGGCAATTTTCCAACAGTTGGCAACCACATCTAGTACTTTTCTTGTCTATCTTATAACCAGCATAATCTACATCATAATAGCTTATGAAATTAAAAGATTTAGAATGTGGATACCATAAGCCATAATTGAATGGGAATCTCAATATTCTTTTGACACTATTTAAATGGAATTCCTTTCTATCGGACTAGAATTTTGCACATAAGCTTACAAAAAACATAATATATGGACGACTAGCAGTTAAATAGAGTAAGTTACCAATCATACCTCTGTAGACGTCCTCATCTATATTCTTATTGTCCTCATCAAGTTCCAGTCTAGAATTTGTACTCATGGAAGTGGTTGCAGTATTGCATTCACTTATTCCAAACTTCTTTAGAAACTCCATTGTACACTTTTCTTGTGAGAGATGAATGTCCCTTTTTGAGTTTGCTTTACTTGAAGTCCCAAGAAGAAATTAAGCTCTCTCATTAAGCTCATTCTAAATTCGTATTTTATTTTCTGGGCAAACTCTTGACAAAGTATATCATTAGTGGCACCAAAAATAATGTCATCAACATAGATTTGAACAATAAGATAACCATTTGCTTGGTGCTTGGTGAACAAAGTGGTGTCTAAGATTCCAATAGAAAAACTATTATTTATGAGAAAGTTGCTCAATTGATCATACCAAGCCCTAAGTGCTTGTTTTAGTCTATATAGAGCCTTTGTTAATTTAAAAACATGATAAAGAAAGTTTCAATTTTCAAAACTGGGAGGTTGCTCTACATTAACTTCTTTAATGAATCCATTTAGGAAATCACTTTTTACATCCATTTGACAAAGCATAAACTTTTTATAAGATGCAAAGGCAAGATGTATTCTAATTGATTCTAACTTTGCAATTGGAGAAAACATTTCATCGTAGTTAATGCTTTCTTGCTAACTATAACCTTTTGCTACTAGTCTAGCTTTGCTTCAAGCTACTTTACCAGTTTCATCTAATTAATTTCTAAACACCCACTTGGTACCAATGATTGGATGGTCTTAGGTCGTTCTACGAGCTACTAGACTTTGTTCTTTTCAAATTGAGCAAGTTTTTCCTTCATTGATTCAATTCAGAATTGATCTTTCAGTGCCTCTTTGAGATCTTTAGGTTTAATCATTGAAATAAATGCATAGTTGGAGTCATCTGGTGAGACTTGTCTAGCTTTAGATCTAATAATTATTCTAGCTTGAGGATCTCCAATGATTTTGTTAGTAGGGTGACTGGAAATAGGTTTGAACTTTTTGGTTTTTTGTTCAACCCTTTTTACTAGCTCACCGGAATCAAGTTCATAGTAGGATTTATTTCCTTGAAGGATTTTAGATCCTTTTGATTTGATATTGATAGCTCAAGTATTGGAATCTTGACCAGTTATTCAAATCCTGCCACATCTTTGCTCAAGGTTTCCTTGGTACAAAATAGTTTAATTTCATCAAACGTTAACAGACGTGGATTCTTGAACACTTCTTTTTCTCTTATTAAAAACATAATAGGCTTTACTATGCATTGAGTAATTGACAAAGATAACCTCATCAACTTTAGAATCAAACTTTGTCAAATAATCTCTATGATTAAGAATGTAACATTTGCAATTAAAGACACAAAAATAAGAAATATCTGGAATTTTGTCATGCCATAATTCATATGGGGTTTTCCTCAAAAGTGGTCTCAAGAAAATACAATTTGACACATAACAAACCATATTCATAGCTTCACCTTAAAATAATTTTGGAAAATCATATTCATTAAGTATGGTTCTAGTAGTTTCTTGCAACTTCTTGCAAAATCCAATTTTTCCTTTCAACTACCCCATTTTATTGGGGAGTTTTAGGAGTTAAAAAATCATGAATGTAACCATGTTGTCCACAAAATAAAGTAAAGTTTATTTCATCCAACTCAAGTTCCATAGTCATTTCGAATTTTCTTAATAAAATAACACTTTTCATTTTGAAGCCTTTTAATGAGTGGTATGAAAGCATTTGGAGCATAATTTTTATGAGCAATGAATAGAACTAATGTAAAATAAGTGTAATAATCTATTATGATAAACACATTTCTTTTACCTGTAAAGGAATCAGTTTTCATGGGTCTAGATAGGTTAATGTGTAGCAGTTCTAATGGCTTGGAAGTTATGTCCTTATTCTTTAGTTTGAAAGATGTTTGGATTAGCTTTGCCTTTTAGCATGTGTCACACATTCTGTCCTTGGATAAATTTAACTTAGGCACCCCTTTGACAAGATCTTTCTTTGTGAGATGAGATATAAGTTCCATGTATACATAGCCCATTCTCCTATGCCGTTTCTAACATTCTTTATCAGAAATAGCTTAACAATCCATATTTTGATAGATTAAATCATTAAAGGTTATACATCAAACATTTCCAACCTTAGTAGTAGTAAAAACCAAATTTTCATTTTGCTTAATAATACAATAAGAAGGATGGAATTTAACCTCATAGCCTTCATCGCATAGTTGACTGATACTAAGCAAATTATGATTAAGGCCTTCAACAAGCCATATATTATCAATAGAAGTACCAGTCTGCTTACTAATGCTACATTTACCCATTATGTGTCCTTTTGTGTTGTTTGCATAGAGAATATTTCCTGCAAAAAAATTGTTAAACTTAGGGAACATTACGCATCCCCCGTCATATGCCTGCAACATTTGCTATCCAAGTACTACTTCTATTTTTGGGAGTGTTCCTCAGCACGAACCTGTAAGAAATCAATTTGTTTTAGGTTCCCAAACAATGATGGGTCCTTCATGGTTAGTAGTAGATAATTTTCTTACTCACACAAATATATTACCAATGAATTTCTCAATCGAACATCTAAAATTAACATAATCAGATCTACCAAAAGTAAGACAGGTTTTTCAAATTGGTCTAAAATTCATTCTGGAAGTTATTGAAATCAATTTGGTATATTTTTCATTTTTGCAGTTTCAAAATTTCGAACCCTTTTCAATATTATGTCTAGGTGAAACATGCATATGTGTGTGTTTAACACTTGTGGAACATTCACCTAGATCATTCTCAACATGCAAGTACTCTTCAACAATCATCTTTCCTTTGATTTCATGGCTCATATTTTCAATTTGCTTTTTCAATGAATTATTCTCTTTAGTGTGTGAATCATTCATTTTATTTTTGCATTTAGCATCAAGGGCTTCTCTATTTTTAGCTATTTGCATATCAAATTTATCTTTAGGAGCCCTATCCAGTTCTTCCTGCAAATAATCCATTTTCTCTTGCAAATATTTTTATCAACAATCATTTAACATTAATTTCATAAAGCTTAATCAATTTTTGCACATCCTCATTAATGTTAATTTTATTACTGGAATAATAATCAGAACATGAAGAGGTATTTACTTGATTTACCATGAAGTAATTATCTTCATTATCAAATTGTTGGCTATCAGGTTCTTCCGATGTGGTTACCATTGCCTTAGTTTTGGCTTGTTTTGCAAATTTCCTCAATCGAGGATAATCTGGTTTTTTGTGTCCAATTTCATTACATTGGTAGTAGCGACGTGGCTCGATATTTGGAGTTTACGAATTGATTCGTTTTTTATTTAGATACGTTGTTATGGAATTTTCTTTTTAGGTTTGTAGTTGCTTTAGTTTTCGAGAGATCAGAATGCTTTCACCCTCAACTTAGCCTTCATCAAGATCTTCTTGAATTTTTGAGTCAGAATCATGATCAATATTAAAAGCAATAAATATTCTTTTTGACTTTAGTTTTCGAACCTTTATATTTATTTATCAATGTCATCTCATTAGATGTGAGAGATCCAATCAATCACCCATGGCCATCTTGCTAAGATAACGAGCTTCCTAAATAGTAGTAACTTTTGACGTCTATTCTTTTGGAAGCAACCAAAGAATCTTCTAGACTTGTTCATCCTCATTTATAGTTCTACTGAGTACGAATATAGGATTTATAATTTCCATGAAACGTGTGTACGTCTGACTTATAGTCTCATCAAATTTCATCTAGAACATTTCATATTTGTTAATGAGAAGAGAAATTCTCTTTTGTTGAACCTGATCGGTACCTTCGTAGGTTACTTGCAACATTTTCCACATTTGCTTTGCTATAGCGCATGTCTTGACTCAAATGTACTCCTCTTTAGTGAGAGCACATGATAGAATATTTTTAGCTCTTGTATTTAGTGAGATAGCCTTTTTATCATCATTAGTAAATTCACATCGCTCTTTTGGAACCATCTGTCCATCAACTAATTTTGTTGGAACTGTTGGTCCTTCACTAAACATGTCCCATAAATCAAAATCTAGGGCAATTATATGTTCTTGTATCCAATTTTTTCATGTAGCTTAGTTGGAACCATCAAATAGTGGAGCTCAATTGTGCGATTGCCATTATGCAAAAACATCAAAAGTGTCAGTAACCATAAGATCTTTTACTCTGGAAGTTACACCACAATATAGAGAGCCAATGGTCCAATGCCAATTGTGAGTGATTATAGGTCTAAGATGTGGGCAAATTAGGCTATAGGGATTTTAATCCAGCAGAAGTTTGTCACTTTAAATTCTTTTTCCCCTTTCAAAACTATTTAAGTCTTTTATAGAAAAATAGTTTTAGTTACTGACTAGAATATTATAAGCATCCATTAAGATACCAATCAGACCAATGATAAATAAAGTAGTAAAATAAAAGTAAAATAACACTGGTATTTATAAAGGTTCGGCAAGCCTATATCCTCTACCTAAGCTTTTAATTAGGATTTTAAATGTATCAAATTAATATATATATATATATAAGAATATTTTTACAAATGATAATAGTAATTTAACAGTAATAAATAATAAAGGATCATAAACACCCCAGCAGGGTGAAAAATCAACTTTTTGCAAAAAGCTAAACTAGAATTCCCAACAGGATAAGACAGATTCCTGCCTAGGGAAACTTCTACTAGATTCACTTGCACAACCTCTGTGGATTAATGCACGAGTTGCTCCCACTCCACACAGCAAGCTCCAGTCTCTTCTTCTAGACCAAAACCAAGAACACTATAGAAGATTCCATACCGTACCACCTATTGATTTTTTCATCTAGAGGTCCTTAGAGCAACTAAGTGCCAATTTTTTTTCTTCAGGGTCCCTCAAGAGTAGGTATGACTCTCGTCCCTCTTCACTATCAAGTCCTTTGAGAAATAAATTACTTTGTCCTCGTCTTTCTAAATTACATCGAAGGCAAGTTCTATTTGACCTTTTTCACCACAAGGTCCCCCAAAAACACACTTAGAGCAAGAAATTAACAACACTTGAGCACAAAATGTGTATGAGAGTATCACACAACTCCTCAAGATACTTAACAAAGTTCTCTCCTAACTTAGTGATTCATGTTTTAATTATTGCATAATTCCACTTTTATATGCTTATGTCCAATGTCTACAAGTTTTCATTAAGACAAGAATCCATTGGAATTAAGTAAGGGAACAAGATAACTTTGGTAATCATGCATTTACTCCTTAAATAACAGATGATTCAATAATTTTAGCATGATGTGATTTCTTTCCTAAATTATAAAAAAGCAAATCAAACTAAAATATTCAAGAGATCTTTTATTTATGGAAAGTAAATTCCAGCGTGTGATAGATTGCAGCAGATAATGTGTAAATAAATTCTAACAAATAATGTAGAAAGTTATTCATACTTTCAGCACATAATCATAAGAGAGTAATTTTGCCATAATCAAACTGTTGAATAGCATCAAAGGGTTAACATTTGGTACTATTTGTTGCATGTGAGTGATATGGGATAACCTAGTAGGCCCAACAGGCCCAACATCAAACGAGACAACCCATGAAGCCCAACGATAAATCTATTTGGTCAATCGGTATCGACCTTACTTGGTAGGGTCTGCGGTCGACCCGTATCGATCTTAGGACCATCCAGAAGTTTGAACATTTAAGTCTGATCGACATAAATCGACCTTCGGCGTCTACTTGGATCCCCATCAGGTACATTAATCTGACAAGTCAAGCCCCTTTGCATTAATGACATGTGGCAGTTGGTGTAACCACTGCCAACAACTCTGACAACTCTGCCAACAACTTTGGCAAAGATGTACCCCTACTGGCACGATTTATCCAGAGAAATAGGAGATTCAGCTACCTGACACAGTACCGTGATCTAGGCATGGAATTACTCCAAACCCCCTGGCATGGAAGAAAGTTAGTATACCTAATAGGGGTACTTGGGTAAAATCGTGCCCACAGAAAGTTATAAATACTCCAAGCTCTAACCACGCTCAAAGTAATGCCACTTACACTATACACTTTACATTTTCTATATTCTGCTCGATTCCCTTTTGACCAAAACTAACTTAAGCGTCGGAGTGCCTTAGCCGAGGGTACCTTGGCTAGTTTAACATGTGTTGTGGTTGCAGATCTCAAGTCCAGAACTACATACAATCCTCATTTTCTCTATATGCAGCTTTCTGCATCATCATTTAGTGCCATCTGTGGGAACTTTGAGATTGCAGCAAGAAAATGGTGAACATACACAGAGTAGCATTTGGAATAAAAGAGAACCGGAGACCTATTTCTCTGTCTCTCCTTAACCCTCAACAAGACATAAACGCTCTGAGCACCAGCACCCTCCAGGAACAGCTAGTGTCGCTCATCATGCCCTAGTTAATACAGCTGATCAGTGAGCAGATCTTCACTCAGATATCAGCCCAATTGTCTGTTGTCCTGAACAGGCACACCACAGTGCCCGCTCCTACCACTAGTGCAACCCCACTGCCACCCTCACTTGAAAATAGGTCTTCGGAGAATAGTTCTTCCTGTCGAGAGGCCAGACAGCCACTCGCTAGACCTAAAATCAGTCCCAGATGCCCATTGGTAAAAAGGACGCGTCCAGAACCATAGGAGGAGGTGGCGGACTCGAAAAATCATGCCAGACCTAATCGAGCCATACAGCATGATAGGGTCGAACGCTCAAGGCGTGACCACCACAAAAAGATAGAAGAATCTTCAAATTTGGCACATCGGCCCAGTCGAGCCCCACAGTGCGATAGGGTCGAGCATCTCAAGCCAGGTTTTGACTTAAATGCCAGCCATATAGATCGGGACGAGTGGGAGAAAGTATCTTATTAGGTCCAGCAGCTAAGCAGACATCTCGATGAGATTTCGAGAAGAAATATTGATAGGGCACCAAACCTGGATGCTCTTCAAAGGTCTCATTGGGAGAGAGGATCCCTATTTGTGTAGGAGATCATCAACGAATGCATCACCATAGACACCAAAGTCCCCACTAGCCTCCCGAGGTATGATAGCTCCACCGACCCCAACGAGCATCTTATGCAGTTTGAGCACATGATGCAGCTGTACGGTCATAATGAATTCATTCGTGCTAAAATATTGGTGACCACTTTCCAAGGCATCACACTAGACCGGTTTGTGAAGCTGGAACCATCAACGATCTACTCCTATGACCAGTTGTGCGATAAGTTCTTACACTAGTTTGCTAGCAAAAGAAAGGCTAAACTCCCCCATACACACCTCCATACCATTAAGCAAAATGAGGGGCAATCCCTCCGAGACTTTTTCATCAGGTTTAATATAGAGGTCCTGAAGATTGATAACCTTAGGATTGAATTCTTGATCGACGTGTTATTCCTGTGGCTCAAGCATAAAAAATGCGCCAATGCTCTGGTGCGAAAAAGGCCCAGGTCGATAGAGGAGCTGCTCAACCTGGCAAAAAGATACATGACCTAGGAGTAGATGAACAAGCTCAAGTTCAGATCATCTCAGGTCGACCAGAAACAAAAAGAGCGAGGTCGGTCTCTAATCAAACGCTTCCATGACTACACACCATTGAACACTTCAAGAAAGGAGGTCTCATACACTATCCAGCATGATAATCTTCTCAAAAAGCCCAAAAAATTGATGAAGACTGAAGCTATGAAAAAATCAAAGAAATACTACCACTTTCACAAACTAAAGGGGTATGACATTGATGAATGCTTTAATCTCTAGGATGAGATTGAGAGATTGATCAAGCAAGGTCATCTCAAGAAATACATAACTGTGGAAGCCCAGTCTAAAGGGGGCAAAATCGATCAGACTCCCCATAGAGAAAGGTCGGTTAGCCCTAGGAGGGAGGATAAAGGGAAAAAGCCCACCCAGAATGATCACCCACCCATCAGAGGTGTAATTGGCATGATTGCAGAAGGTCCCACTGGGGGGAGACTCTAAGTCCGCTCGGAGGCAGACACAAAGAAGACTTGAGTCCAATAAGGCTTCACCTGTGGAGATAACTTTCTACCTCTCATGAGCGCAGAGCCCATTTCATTCACTGATGCTGATCTAGCCCATCTTGAGGGCAAAAATGTTGATCACAAGATAGATTGCTCAATGGTTGTTTCTGTGGAGATGCGAACTTTGAGGTGCGCAAGGTTTTGGTTGACAATAGCAGCTCAGTAAATGTCATCATTTTATCTACATTGAAAAGAATGAACTTGGACAAATTAAAATTCTAGCCTGTGCGCACATCGCTCGTTGGATTCAGGGGGTCGGAGATCATACCGGAGGGATCGGTCGACTTGACCACATCTTTTGGGGAGGCTCCTCAAAAGAGAACATTAACGCTAAATTACCTTGTGGTCGATGCCCCATTCGCCTACAATGTCATCATTGGCCGACCTGCCCTCAATGACTTTCATGCCATCGTGTCTATTTATCATTTGAAAGTAAAGTTTTCAACCCCAGCCGGCACAAGTAAACTATTATACAATCTGAATGAGGCATGGAGGTGTTACAATATTCAGTCGAGCCATCCAAGCAAAAGACTCGACTGCAGCTGAAGACTTTGAGGAATGCCTCAATAGTGAAACCCGAAGAGTCCCAGGTTAGTAAAAAGAAAAAATTGAAGGACACCAGGGTGGAGCCTGTCGGGGAATTCATGACTATTGAGCTCGAAAAAGGTAATCCCAAAAAGATAACCCATATTGGGACAGATTTAGGGCCTCTCTTGGAATGTCTTATGGTCGACTTCTTGAGGAGGAATGTCAACGTCTTTGCATGGAAGGCATCCGACCTATAGGGGAGCGACCAGAATGTCATTGTGCATCGCATCAACACTGACCCTTCATACAAGCCGATCATGTAGAAGACAAGCACATTCAACGCTGAGAGGATGCAAATTATTGAGGAGAAGGTTAGAAAACTCTTAGATGCAAGGTATATTATAGATATTCAGTATCCCTTTTAGCTTTGTAATGTTGTTTTAGTCCCAAAACGGAGGGATAGTGGTGGATGTGTAATGATTTTACTAATTTGAATAAAACATGCCCTAAAGATCCTTACCCCTGCCTCGAATAGATTTGCTAGTTGATTCAACTACTAGGTGTGAATTATTGAGTATGATAGATGCATTCTAAGGCTATCACCAAATATTCATGGCACCCGAGGATTGGGATAAAACATCTTTTGTTGTTCCTAATGGTGTCTATTGCTTTCTTGTCATGTCGTTCGGTTTGAAAAATGCCAGGGCAACTTATCAGTGATTAGTAAACTTTATGTTCAAAGATGAGATTGGAAAGTCGATGGAAGTCTATGTTGATGACATGATGATCAAGATAAAAAAAGCCAACGACCACTTACTCGACCTCGGTCATACTTTCAAAATATTGAGGGCATTTGAATTGAAGCTAAACCCGAACAAGTGCACCTTTGGGGTTTGAGGAGGAAAATTCCTAGGCTATATGGTTAGCCAGAGAGGCATTGAGGCTAATCCGCAAAAAATTTGGGCAGTCTTAGACGTCACTCCTCCGAGAACGGTTCAAGAAGTTCAAAGACTGGTCGAAAAAATTGTGGCTTTAGGGAGATTCATTGCAAGGTTAGCCGATTAGAGCCTCCCCTTTTTCAAAATTCTCAAAAATGCCAGAAAGAAAAATTTTCGGTGGATGGAGCAGTTTGACCAGGCACTAATTGAATTGAAACAGTATTTGACCTCACGCCGATGTTGGCAAAACCTAAGCTAGGAGAAGTGCTTCAAATGTACTTAGCGGTCTTAGAAGCGTCAATCAGTTTAGTACTAGTATCGACCCGAGATGGCAATCATCGACCAGTCTATTATTACAATAAATCACTCCAAGGACTAGAGCATAATTATTTAGAGATTGAAAAGGTTGCATTGGCCTTGGTGACCACTGCTCGAAAACTGAGACCATACTTCCAGTCTCACTCTATCATAGTGCTAACAAACCAGCCATTAAAGCAAGTGTTGGTGAAGCCCGATACATCAGGTAGATTAACCAAGTGGGCAATCGAGCTTGGAGAGTTCAACATCAGGTTTCAACCTCGAACGGCTATCAAAGCTCAGGTACTTGCCTACTTCATTGCTGAGCGAATTGATTTACCCGATCAAGGTACCATGGCCCCAATTATTTAGACCCTGTAGGTCAATGGATCATCAACCACATCCGGGGGAGGAATTGGGGTTGCCTTTCGCTTCTCAAATATGGAGGAATATGATTTCACAATCAAACTAGACTATACAATCACAAACAACGAAGCTGAGTATGAGGCCCTATTAGCAGGAATGAGAATGGTGCTTGAGCATGGGGTCGAACACTTGGTCACATTCACGGACTCCCAGTTAGTGGCCGAATAGGTCGGAAGAAATTTTGAAGCCAAAGAGCAGTCGATGGCTCGATACCTAGCGGAGGTAAAGAGGTTGCAGCAATTTTTCAAAAGATTTACTCTTAGCCAAGTTCCTCGATCTGAGAATGAAAGGGCATATGCCCTTTCCAAGTTTTCCAGCTCAATCAAAGAAATGAGAGATAAGAAAATCACATTTCTGGTCTTGGACAGGCCGTCGATCACACTGACGGATGAAAATCTTATAACAGCCATCGACGAGGCACCTAT